>SKCR01004946.1:0-65755 GCA_019454045.1 Zanthoxylum bungeanum | reverse complement strand
AAACTTGTTGGCAGTTTGAATTAAAATCTTAAACTATGTTTGTAAACCTTTTTGAAAATTTTAAAGGTTTTTCTCTCTGTGCGCGATCAAAATTGCTTCCTCTCAACTTTCAAATTAAACTTTCATTCTTTTGCATGCTCTTGAAGTTTTAACAGCTCTCCACTTTATGTAGTGCATGCGTACGTGTTATTAAGAGATTTTAATTATCATAAGTGCTTCTTCTTGACTATTAGCTTGTTGCAGTATTATTATTGTATCGAGTTATAAGCTTCCATATATAATGAAGCCTATATATTAGGCAGTGTTAGTAGTTCCAGTTCCAGAAAATGATTTCTATATGAACAGATCATGATCATATTGATACTAAGTTATTACCTGATAAATTCTATTCAAATTCCCATTAATAAGCATTCTAAATTTCTATAAAGCATTTACTATTATTATATTAATATGTTGAATATTGAGAATCATTCAAGCAAGGATAGTACTCATCAATTATGTTTCTACTGCAGAAGGAAGATAGATGAACATGAAGTACAAAATTTTTCAATGTCATCTGATAATGGTGAAATATGTGTAAAGATCATATCATAAATTTTGGTATTGATGACGATGATAGCCTATTAGTCTAATATGAATTAATAAAGAATGTTATTAATAACGGATAATACATATATTTGGTACTTTTGATGTTAAAATTCTTCTACATGCATGCATAAGGAAAAAATTGGTGAATTTTTTTTTTTAACGATGAAATATATTAAGCATAATCAATTTGGTCATATCAGTACGAATATAATCCTTAGAATAACCTAAGAGTTGAGCCTAGTTAGGATATCGCCTAACAATATGAAATTTGTGTACTACGAATCCCCCATAATCATCCTTAGGATCAATTCACACTTACTGGAATATTGATGTACAAGAGGATTTACGGGACCGGCATTGTCTTCCCACCTCAACTACAGTTGAGAATACAATCCTAAAATAGAAGTGGAATTAGGCATTACACAAATTATAATCATAAAACTTTTACATATACCTATATCAAAAGAAAGTTATTGTCCAAGGAGCGTCCTCACAACCGAACTGTCATGACCTCCATCTCCAAAGTATATAAGGGTGGCAGAAAAGTCCGGGCTCGGTCCGGCCCAGACCGGGCCAAAACCCAAAAAAAAAAAAAATATATATATATATATATATATATATATATATATTAATATGTTTATAGCATTTTTATTTGTTTGTAGCATTTAAATTGTGAATTGTCTTTGCATAGTGTTAATGTATTTTTTTTTGTATGTTTTTAATTTTAATGATGTATTTATATAATATAAATTGTATTTGAATTTTTTTTTTTTTTGGAAAAAAATCGGGCCGGATTTGGCCCGGCCCGGCCGTTGACACCTTTAAAAGTATATCCAGCGATTCAATAATCTTATATGTTATAGAGTGATGCAAAAATAAATTACCTGTAAAAAAAAAAGGAAAAACCATTAAAAAACAATCAACAAAGATTCAAGCTCTGATTGGAAGGGTAACCACCACGAAAGAGCGGAGCCACATATCTAAAAGATCTGGACGAACACAAAAAGAACACACAAAAGGGAGGGAAAAGAGAGACGGCAGCACCATAAAAAATCATGGAGAAGAGGAACAGGTTGAGAACGAGAGAGAAGAAAAGAAAGGGACAAAGAAGGGAAGAGAAACAGATAAATTTAAGAGGGGTAATGGGGGAAGGGCTGCCGCTAATATTGAATCATTATGGGTGGGATATTTCAATTTAAATTTTTGACTTAAAATTATAATACTAATTTAACGTCATTTATCTCATGTAATCCGAAGATAAATAATGAAAGTAAAATAGATCATCCAATATTAAATTACATGAGATCAAAAATTATGCCAAAATTTTAAGTAAGAAATTTAAGATGTAATAACTTAACTCTTATATTGTTGTAAATTACCTAATACTTATCCTTCGTTCCATTTGTGTAAAAATTAATTTTGATGATTTCATTTAAACCTAGGAAGCTATGGGTGTCAAAAATAATTTCAAAGTTTAAATTAAATTATTATTAGTGAAAAAGAACAAATAATAATTTTTCATTTATTAAAATTGATAGCAAGTGAAAAACAAATAATGTAATTCCACATTTGAGTAAAAGAACCAAAAGGTGTTTTAATTAGGGGTGGTAATTTGGATTTAGATTCGTTTATTCATTTGATTCGATTCGTTTTAAAGCGAATACGAGTTTGGAAAAATGGATTCGTTTAATAAATGGATTAATTCGATTCGTTTATTAAACGAATTGAATACGAATTTAAGCTCATTGATATGTTTTATTATTTTATTTTACTATTTATTGTTATTTTTCAATTAAGATTCGAGAAATTATGGCTAATTACCATAGAAAAAAATAGGGGTGTTCGCGGTTCGGGTCGGTTTTTTCGTTTTTCACTTCAAACCGCGCGGGTTGGCGGTTTGAGAAATTAGAAATCGAAACCGCAAATTTGATAAGGATAACCGCAGCGGTTCGGGTTGGCGGTTTAACGGTTTGGGCAGTTCGGGTCGGCTGTTTGGATTATAAATTTTTTAAAGGAAATTTTGTGTATTTTCACATGATAATTGAAGAGAAAAAATACATAATTTTCATTTATACATTACATATTGTCATATGATCATTAAATATCTTAAATTGCATGGTTAAAAAAGAAGAAAAATATAAAATAATATCTAATTTGAACGCGGGTCGGCGGTTTAGGCGGTTCGGGTCGCGGTTTGCGTCAAAATTTACGGTTTTGGGCAGTTCTGGTCGCGGTTGGGTTAAAACCGCACACCGACCCAAAATTTACGGTTCGGTTCCGATTAACCTGAAATCATTTATAATTTTTTTCAAACCGGCGCGGTGCGGTTCAGATCGGTGTGGTTCAGGTCGGGTTGAGGTTTGACCCGAAACCATGATCACCCCTATAAAAAATAATATTATCGATATTTGGTGAGGTATTTATAGTAAATATATTAATTACATATTTCATATGTATAAATTTATGAAAAATTAATGTAAATAAATTATGGTAAATTATGTTATTGAATAATATTATGATTAAACGAATATTCATATTCGATTCGTTTATTAAACGAATCGAATCGAATACGAATCATGATATTATTATTCGTTTAATAAACGAATCGAATACGAGTCTATCACATTTTGATTCGATTCGTTTAGGATTCGATACAAATACGAATTCATCGCATTTTGATTCGATTCGGTTAGGATTCGTTTAACAAATGAATCGAATCGAATCGAATTGTCTCATTTATTAAATGAAACCATTTTTTCAAACCCGTATTCACTTTAAAGCAAATCAAATCGAACGAATAAATAAATCATGATCCAAATTGTGTTTTAATTCTACCCGCAAGCACTCAAAAAGGCTCTTCCACGACTACGACAAACAATCTGTTTGGAAAAAGGGAGTAAAATAATCCTTAACGGGTGCAGGAATAAACCAACCCGGGACTATAACGTAAAATCGCCAAGCACCCAGAGACTACAAAGACCCGCACATCGCGTATAATGCGGTGCGTTTCGTCTCGGATTAGATTTTTCTCTACGCAGTTGCAATAGTTTCCGTTTAAACCCTGTCAATTAGGGTTATGTTATCGCGCCAGACACTAAACCCTAAAAATCCAACATTTCACATGATCACTCGAAAATGAAAACCTAATTTTAATAAATAACGTAAAATAAAAACTTAATAACTAACAATGGCCGCGTCAAAATTGTCTTCGTGTTTAGCAGTGGCCGCTGCGGTGGCGTCCCTCTCCACGGCCTCAAACCGAGCGTACGCCGACGCGCCGTCCCGATTTTCTTTCTTCTCTTCTTCTCCTCAGCCTTCGTCAAGTGGCAGCAATGAAGATGATCAAACGGCTAATACGAAGAAATCAAGAGAGCCTGATGAGCCAAGAGGATCGGGATTCGATCCTGAGGCCTTAGAGAGAGCTGCCAAAGCTCTTCGCGAAATTAATAGCTCGCGTAACGCCAAAGAGGTTATATTTAGTTTGTTATTATTATTATTTAATTAATTTTAGCATGAGTGCGCTTTTATTAATTGTTTTAATGTTTAGATGATGTAATACTAATGAGAATAAATTTTATGTCAACAGGTTTTTGATGTTATGAGAAAGCAGGAACAAACACGGCTAGCAGAGTTAGATGCTGAGAAAGTTCATTATGAAGCGATTCAAGCTCAAGCTGATGTTGTGAGTGATAACGCCTAGAGTTATTTTATTTTCTTTTAATTTTTCTAAAGGTTATGGGAATATCTGGTGCTTTTCTTGTGCATTGTATTGCAATTAACCTTCTATGTTCATGCTAAGTTTGATGTAACTTGTAAGTGTTGCATTATATATCCCTTAATGCTTGGAAATTGCAGTTTCAGTGCTTGTATACGCCAGCGCGATTCTGTTTGTATAAAACTATAAATGTTTGTCATTCTGCTCTATACGTCAACTTATAATGTATCTATTTGCTTTGGCAGGAAAGGCAACGAAAGTTGGCTGAAGAACAACGAAATCTAGTTCAGCAACAAGCACAGGCAAAGGCACAAATGTTGCGATATGAAGATGAGTTGACCAGGAAAAGATTGCAGGTGCATGAAGTAACCCTATATATAAGCTTATTGCAAAGATATTTAGGATTTGTTGGTTTGAAAAATCTTCCTGCTAGTAGAAAGAAGTCATCAAATTGTTGTGCCATTGGTTAGCAGAGCCCAATCTACTTAATCTTCACCTTCATTGTACCTGTTTCTTTGAACCTTGTGTTGATTAAAATTACACATGCATTGTTCTATTTTGTTGAAAATTAAATGAGTATCGAAAACTAAGCTTTTCAGTTGAAAATTAAATGAGTATTGAAAACTATGCTTTCTTATTTTTTTAGATTTCCTTTCATCCTGAGTGAAAATATTTTTACCATTCACATGCTAAGGTATTTTCATTCTTTTCAGACAGATCATGAAGCGCAGAGGCGGCATAATGTTGAATTGGTTAAAATGCAAGAAGAGTCTTCTATACGAAAAGAACAAGCACGACGATCTACAGAGGAACAAATCCAGGCTCAGCAGCGCCAGACTGAGAAAGAAAGAGCTGAAATTGAAAGGGAAACCATTAGGGTTAAGGCCATGGCTGAGGCTGAAGGCCGAGCCCATGAAGCAAAGTTGACTGAGGATCATAACAGAAGAATGCTTGTAGAACGGATAAATGGTGAAAGAGACAAATGGCTTGCTGCAATTAATACAACTTTTAGTCACATTGAAGGTATGCAACAGAATAATATGTTTTTGTATCCTTGTTGACTGTAGCTTGAGCTAATTTATGTACTAGCTTCAGCTGACTGTATTTTTATATTCCCTTTGGACAGAACTTTAATGTCATCCTTCACAAATCCGGTTAATTTGAACTTATTCAAATACTACTTGTTCTTGTTCCACCTTTGCAAAATTTAGTATTTGGCGTCATTCATTTATCCTTTAATGGATTTAGTCGCTTGCCAGTTATTCCTTTTTATAATAATGTAGGCATCTAGCTATGTAACAAACAATGTTTAAGCTTGGTATTTGCAATCCATTCCATTGTTACCATGTTAGAGCTTAAAGCATATTTGCCACAGGCCCCCATGTACTTTCTAGAGTGAATTAGTCTTTGATTATGGTGTTTAGCTTTTACAAGTATATTCTGTGTTCTAAAGTGATACAACATAAAAGTTCACACTTCAGTTCTGGCTCTGGGAAATAGTACAAATCTATCCATAAATGATTACTGATCAGTGTTATGAAATGTCTATTTCTAGGTAGTTGTCATTACTTGTCAGTTTAAGTTTTTTTTAACTTTGCTTTTATTTTCCCTGTGCATATATTACGATTTGGAGGCTGATGAGTTTATTTTAATAATTACTGCTTTACAATATCTGAAACCCGAGTTGCATACATAATATCTTGAAATGAATTGAATCTGAACTTAATATAATGCTTTGCAACATAAAAGTTATGCTCCAGCTCATAGCATCATAAATTTTGCAGTTTTGTTTTTCAGTTATTAATAGAAACTTGCATCTGGTATAACCTTCTAATAAAATTTGCAGAGGGTGTTAGGACTTTATTGACTGATAGGAGTAAGTTGGTCATGACTGTTGGAGGAGCTACTGCATTGGCTGCAGGAATTTATACAACCAGGTCCGTGTTGCTTCTTCCCTCTTACTAACTTAATTCTCAGTTTGAGAGCAATATAATTTGCTTGGCATCTTTATTTTGCCGTGGTGTTATTTTTCGTATGTGCATGGGCTTTGGAAATTTATCTTCATTGGGATGTGAATAATATTTGCATGCTGTATCATTGCATACCACCACTGCCACTTCCGCAGTGAAACTACATTAAAGGTTACCGCACTGCTACTGTTAAGTTGTGTACTCTCACTGAGGGAAGCCCATGAATTAATTTAATCATATGGAAAATTACTGTTGCCAATAGTTGTGATGTTTATTGATTTTCATTAGGTCTTCCAACTTTTGTTTGGAACCTTATTCCTTAGGTGGTATTACTCATTAAAGTTGGACATCTTTGTTCACTGCCCCATTCAAAACCCTGTCAGTGATGGTCAACTGTGGTTGGACCGTTGGACTCACCATCTGAATCATCTTTGATTTTCCTTGCTGTGTTTACAGAGAAGGTGCTAGGGTTACATGGGGTTATGTTAACCGGATACTGGGACAGCCATCTCTAATTCGTGAATCATCCATTGGTAAATTTCCATGGTCAGGGTTATTGTCTCAAGTCAGGAATAAAGTTGTTAGGAATAAGACATCAGCTGGGACAGCAGGGCCCATTGAAGCTATAAAGAATAATGGAGATATTGTTCTCCATCCCTCACTACAAAGAAGGATAGAGCATCTTGCTAAAGCTACTGCAAACACCAAGATTCATCAAGCACCCTTTCGCAACATGATGTTTTATGGGCCTCCTGGTACTGGTAAAACTATGGTTGCAAGGGAGATAGCTAGAAAATCGGTATGTGTAGCTAATGCTTCAATTTATTTTTGCTTTCATGGTGGCGGTAATTTGTTTGTGACATTTTCATTTCAACATAGTCTACTGCTGTCAGATGGGACAAATTGCTATAGGATAAGTAGCAGCATGGGAAAACATATGGACGGTCTACTGTTAACAGTTCAGAGGAAAACCTTTTTTTCATGAGGATGTTGACTACATTATAAGTATTTTTTAAAAAAATGAAAATTGGTTTGAGAGGTTTTTATACAATATTCAGTGTGCTAGAATAACAAATAGAAAGATTCTTAAGTGAAGTTACATGGAAATGATTGACGATATTCAAAAATCAGTATCATGTCTTCTTAATTATTCAGTGGAAACTATTGCAACTCTTTGTCAAGATTTTAATTTTTGAGAACTTATTCCAGATTTCTCTGTTCATCATAATGGCCCTTTGTGCTTTGCTTTGAGAATTATTGATGAACATTTAAGGTTGGAAAGACGTATGAATTTGTACAATTTAGAACCCTGTGTCCTATACTGCAGGGATTGGATTACGCCATGATGACAGGAGGAGATGTTGCACCTCTTGGTGCACAGGCTGTTACCAAGATCCATGAGATATTTGATTGGGCTAAAAAGTCAAAAAAAGGCTTGTTGCTTTTTATCGATGAGGCTGATGCATTTTTATGCGAGTAAGTTACCATCTCTGTCACATGTTTTATCAATTTGTTCCTTGAAAATGATTGAAATACCCTGATTCAGCAATTTTTTGTTGGGTACTTGTGTGTTAATAATGACTTTAAATTACTGTATTACAACTAGAGTTTGACTGTTTCTTTTTTGAAATCTGCATCTTAATTTGTGTTTAATTCCACATTTTTCAAGTTATAGCCAAATTACAGCTTCTGATTAATGTATTAAGAAATAAGGATCACTCAAATATTTCTGAATTTTAATAATAGTATGTTAGGTTGCAAAGCATCTGCTTTAATATGTTATGGTTCTGGCACACAAGATTATAGTTCTACTGTTTATGTAATGCAGGCGTAACAGCATACATATGAGTGAAGCACAGCGGAGTGCTTTGAATGCATTGCTTTTTCGAACTGGGGACCAGTCAAGAGATATAGTGCTGGTTCTTGCCACCAATAGGCCTGGAGATCTCGACAGCGCTATCACTGACCGAATTGATGAAGTGATTGAGTTCCCACTTCCCAGAGAGGAGGAGCGTTTCAAACTGCTGAAACTCTATTTGAAGAAGTATCTTGCTTCTGATGAAGGTGATAGTTCATCTAAATGGGGTCATTTGTTCAAGAAGGAGCCGAAGAAGATAACCATAAAAGATCTGTCCGACGAAGTGATTCAAGAGGCTGCCCAGAAGACAGAAGGGTTCTCCGGCCGTGAGATTGCAAAACTCATGGCCAGCATTCAAGCAGCCGTCTATGCCCGCGCAGACTGTGTATTGGATTCTCAGCTTTTTAGAGAAGTTGTAGATTACAAAGTTGCAGAGCATCACCAGCGTATAAAATTGGCAGCTGAAGGTAGTCAGCCAACCAAAAATAAGTCATAGGCTCAAATTTTCATTTTTCGTCTACGAAAGCATCCACAATGCTGAAATTTTCATTGTTTGTTAAAAGAAAATTGCATTTTGGTCGAGGAGATGGCCCTCCACAACAAAAATTGGTGATTTTTTCAAGTAGTTTATCACTTCAATTTATTACACAGCACTACTTGCTGGGGGAATTTGCTCGAGGTTTTGCTTTTCGAGGTAAAGTCGGTTTGTATTGAATTCATCCCCACTTTTGTTAATTAAGCAAATATTATTGCGGTTTTGATCAATATAATGTAATAAAATTTCTCAAAATGAGCTTTAAAGTTAATATTATAAGCAAAGCCCATAATTTAAAATTCACTATTAGAAGACCATTAGAGAAGCAACTTGAGTAAATTTTTGACGATTTCTGAGTGGAACAATCTCTCTGAAACATTTGAGCAAATGTGGGGTTAAAACAAAAGCATCCAAACTGATGAAATGGCCAAAACATTGATGGTAAAATTTTGATGGCTGTTAAACGATGATATACATTTGCTAAGACAGGATCCTAATTTATAATTTAAATATGATTAAATCTTAATTATATATTATTTAAAACACACATGTCATTAAATTATAAACAATTTAATACAGTTATATCCACACATCTAGATTCATTTTTCAATGGGATCCTACGAATAATTTTTGCGAATTTAATTGATAGATAAATAAATATAAAATCTTATGTTAATGGACAATCAAATCAATTCAAATCGACGTTGATTATTAAAGATAGAAACATACATAATTAATATTGGAGCTCCCCAAACCGCACGTGATAGGAAAGAACCAAAAGCAATATATATATATATATATATATATTTGAATACATTACAAGTCTAAGAGCCCAGTGGCAACGAAAGCAATATTCAATTGAATGGAATGCTGATGACAGTGGGTTGCTTGCCAGGAATATACAAGTGGCAAAAGACTAGCTATGTGCTAATTACAATGGCCCCCCTACATCGCCACGTTAGTCTGAGTAATGCCACGATTCAGTTTAAGCAACAGCTTCTCCTCCTCTATATATAAAAAAAATAAAATAACATCAACAAAGACACAGGAAAGGGATATACAGTACCAGGTGGTGTTATTGACGTTGATCATGTCGATGTCTTTCACGCTGGCCGTCGGATTTGGGGAGGGGGCAACACATATTAAAAGCATTTGCTTCTGCATAAAAATACGTATACTTGTAATACTGCGGATGCTGCCTCCAGGGCTACGGATAAGTACCTTATATTAATTATTCAGTTAATAAAAACTTACAGTGGGATCTATTTAATTTATTATATACACATATTATGAAAGAATTTTTATTTTTATTTTTTATTTTTTTTGTAGCTTTCTAATAAATGATTTTGCATATATATTTTCATCAGAAGCATACAGAGTATGCTAAGAATATAAGGCTGGCGAGGCAAAATAGTGTAATGCCAGAAAGAAAATAAGAAGATGAATTAATGAAGGGATTGAGTCTCATGATCGATGATGAAAGACAAGGCATAACAGGTCGCCGGAAAAAGCAGGTAAAGTTGTTGATGGAGCTAAAAAAAAGGCGGGAGAGGGCAAAGACAGAGCCAAGGAGGGGCTGCTAAATACAAGGCATCAAAGGCCGACCATATCGGAAATAAGATGAGAAATGAGAAAGGAGGGGCCTAATTAAATAGCTGTGAGTCATGACTATATATATATATATATATATATATATTATATATATATATATATATTTGAATACATTACAAGTCTAAGAGCCCAGTGGCAACAAAAGCAATATTCAATTGAATGGAATGCTGATGACAGTGGGTTGCTTGCCAGGAATATACACGTGGCAAAAGACTAGCTATGTGCTAATTACAATGGCCCCCCTACATCGCCACGTTAGTCTGAGTAATGCCACGATTCAGTTTAAGCAACAGCTTCTCCTCCTCTATATATAAAAAAAATAAAATAACATCAACAAAGACACAGGAAAGGGATATACTCATATACAGTACCAGGTGGTGTTATTGACGTTGATCATGTCGATGTCTTTCACGCTGGCCGTCGGATTTGGGGAGGGCAACACATATTAAAAGCATTCGCTTCTGCATAAAAATACGTATACTTGTAATACTGCGGATGCTGCCTCCAGGGGCTACGGATAAGTACCTTATATTAATAATTGAGTTAATAAAAACTTATTGTGGGATCTATTTTATTATATACACATATTATGAAAGAATTTTTATTTTTATTTTTATTTTTTTTGTAGCTTTCTAATAAATGATTTTGCATATATTTTCATCAGAAGCATACAGAGTATGCTAAGAATATAAGGCTGGCGAGGCAAAATAGTGTAATGCCAGAAAGAAAATAAGAAGATGAATTAATGAAGGGATTGAGTCTCATGATCGATGATGAAAGACAAGGCATAACAGGTAAAGTTGTTGATGGAGCTAAAAAAAAGGCGGGAGAGGGCAAAGACAGAGCCAAGGAGGGGCTGCTAAATACAAGGCATCAAAGGCCGACGAATATCGGAAATAAAGATGAGAAATGAGAAAGGAGGGGCCTAATTAAATAGCTGTGAGTCATGACTATATATATATATATATATATATATATATATATTTCGTTTTACAGGATTAATTTTGAAACTGTTGTTGATTATTAGAGTAGTTGCTATACATTCATTTTAAATCATGCCCGCTTTATTTATTTAAAATAAGTTTTAGGGATATATCTGCTTGTTTTCTATAATAAGCTTGGTATTGTCTATTGTGTGTGAATCATTGTTGACTTGACTTGTAATAAAAATAGATAAAGACGATGAACACGTACGGAAGCTTCAAGACTTGTGTGGCCAGTGAAAATGTAGAATTTTCTAGTAATAATATTCCAAAAGCAAAAAAATGCGAAGACCGGAGTTTTAAGGCAAAGTAATAGCCAATAGGCTAATAGCGCGCGGTTCATTCCAAAATCTTAGTCTATTGTGCCCATCTTCAAGGAGAATACATAGGAATTTGACCGATGAACTTTCCTTAATAATTATTTTGTGGTTGAGGATAGTTTAATGAGTAAATAAAACATTCTAATATATATATATATATATATATATAGGCAGATATAGACAGGATGCTTAGGTTGTGCCTCCAACTAATTAGGGGCATTAAGAGCTTGTTTGAAAGTACTTTATCAATATTAAAAAATATTTGAAATTCCTTAACAATAGGTTCCAAAACCCTAATTAATTCATGCAAATTATTTGAGTTTTTCTTGTACTCTGGTTGCATCGCAATCCGATTTGACCCGAAAAATAATTTTTATTTTATTATTTTTTATCTTTTAAAATTTTATATGTGTAATAAATTTCAGGACATAAATAAATATGTCTCATAAAAAAATTCATTTTTTGCCAACCCGACCTGACCGCATAGTTAAATTTCGGGTTCGGATTTATCGACTCGCGTGACCCGACCCGATCGGGTTTCTCAATTTTTTTAAAAAAATAACCCGACCCGACCCGTGAACACCCTTAATTAATTATAGCTGAACTAACATTAATTCCTACAACTTCCTTCTCTTCCTGACTTCTAGAATATCCATTTGAGTCACTTAGAGCTTGTTCCTTCAATTCAAATGAATAATTGAATATGCCATGTTTTGGTGTATCAATCAAATCTTTCAAATTACCATGCCCCACTTCTCTCCTATCATGTTGTAAATTATTCTTGCGAGCATGTGAAGGAGTAGTTTATGTTTCTCTCAGTGTAATTATAATTTTTATTTCCCTTTGAAATTAATTAAACACGTATGGCGATCTACAGTATCCCATCTCTTGCTCTTGGTATATGTCTGCTTCAATCTATATCACTGCTGGGCCAGGCAACCCGATAAAATGAACTGTGAAAGTCAACATTTTCACACAAACTTGCTCTAATTTGTAACCTTGGTGAGATCTAACTATAGCTTTCCTTTGGAAACCTCTTCTCAATTTGTCTACTTATTTTACTTGGTAGTTGATGAAGTGATTCAATTTAATACCGAACAAGGCAGCTAATTAGGATCCTAATTCTATATTTGTTGTTACATTCAATGTAAATTTATCACATAAATGATAAAGTAATATGATAAAAGATAAACTGATCTCAATTTTTAAGGAGAGATTATGACAATATATGTACTAGAACATGATTGCAAAGTTTTTAACATCAAATTATGACTCATCAGAAGAAATTAAGAAGACGTTTAATTACACTAAAACACAAAACCATGAATAGTGAGGAAAACATTGAAATCGAGAAATGTATGAAGTGTCACTATCATAAAACACAAGATCCGTTTAATATGACTTTAATCCTTTAAGAGAAATGGATCAGACTCTTGTAGGGTTCCATGAACCAAAACCAGCTCTATGAATGGCAATGGGGACCAATTGGGCAGTAGTGCAGAAAAAAAAAAAAACTCACATAAAATTATATTCAAATCCAAATTAAAATAGAGTTTTAAGGAAACAGAAAACAAAAGCCACTGACACCAACGAAATTTACCCTCATGTTCATCTCTTCTTTTGCTTCCATTAATATTTCCCCAGTGAAAAGATTTTTAAAGCTTTAACTTCACAAGGTAAGATCCGAACATGTTTTGGTACAAAACAAATACTACCCAGAATACATTGTTCGGGCAATTACAATGTTTAAAAAAGAAAAGTCGTCGCTGCAAGTAAAAGTCTAGCAGTCTTGTTTGCGATCACAATGTTCAATTGTCAATAAAATTACAATTACACTACTGCCCATAAACTGAGGAAAATCAAGAAACTAATATTCAGTGCTTGTTCTAATGTGTGATAATTTTCCTCTCTAGCTACTTGGTTATTCACATCTATCTAATCTAATTTAAATTATCCACCTATTAAATTCTACCCATCTTCCAATATGGTAGTGATATGAAAGATTTGAAGAATTATGATTAATTATTAGCTCTTACTCATGATCATCTTGCTTCTTCTTTGTGGCTTGTTTATTGTTATGCATCCAAACCTTGAACACTTGTCTCTTGACACCAACTTGAGTACAGAAATCTTGCACTTCTTGATCATCTTGCTTCTGGATCCTCCATCCCAACTTCTCAGCAAAATCCATCATCTTTTCTTTCTGTTCTTGAGAGAACTTTGACCTAAACCTCTTCTTCTTCTTCGGCTGCTGCATCGACGTTTGCCCACCTGCGCTCGACTGAAACAAGTTGAGATCTTCACTAGACGACTCCTCAAGCCCGCCGCTACTGCCTCCGGTACCAACACCACCGAAGTTCATCATCATCGGTGCAATCGAAGCTGTTTGATGACTCGTGTAAGAGATCATTCTATGATGAAACGGAGGATGATGGGGTATTGTGTTTGTGTTTCTTGGGGTGCTGTTTCTGCTGGGGTTATTGCAAGTGTAATGAGAATTTGGTGCATAATGTGACTGTGACTCACCGTCAATTTCTTTGTGGTGGAAGTTTCGGTGACAATCACAAGCTGCACATTTTAAAGCTTCTGCGGTACCATCTTCACCGCTTGGCATGAATTCACCACAGCCGTCAACAACGTGGCTCCCCCTGCTGGCAGCATGATTCTTCAGACATTCTCTATATCTAATCGTAGGTACGGGGATGATTGCTGTTGATGTTGTTGGTGTTCGTGCTGGTGATCTGTTTGATGATCTATTAGTTTCTTTTGAGCTTGTTGCTGGATCTGGGTCTGCATCTGGATTTGATCCTCTTGGTTTGTTGTTGGGTAGGTTTTGTCGTGGCCGTGGCCGTGGCCGTGGCTGTGGCTGTGACTGTGACACGGACTGTGGGTTCAATTGGGGATTATAAAGAGGAAGATGCTGATCTAAGGTTTGAGGAAGATTAAAGATTGTATTATCACCATGAACAGTGCCCTGATCTCCTATCATTTCACCCACAATTGAAGAATTTATTGGTATTGGGGATTTTGATGAAGAATCTTTCTTATAACCCAAAGAGCTTGTCTTACCTATATCCTTGCCTGGATGACCTTGCAGTTCCATTGATGAATCTTGTTGTTTAAAACCTTGATCTATCATGTGTCCTTGTAATTTCTCAAACCCTAATCCTCACCATCCTTCAAAGGGGGAAAAAAAATAGGCATTTAATTAATTAATCAAAGATATTATCAATCTAAGCAAAGATTAGCATGTGTTCTCTCTCCTGTGTTTTGATTTTGACGTGCTAATTAGTGCTAAACCCACCAACCCATTTTTTCACTAATTGCAAACCCTATTCCCCAAGACGTAAGCTAGTGAGTGAGCAGTACAAGATGGACACAAGTAACAAAAGTAGATAATTAGAAGTATTATATTTAAACAATTTTTTTTAAAAAAAGGCTTTGAAATTAAAACAGGAGATGAACAATTAAGATGGGCCCCTAATGGAAGTTTTTAATAACTTGAGCTAATTAACTAAAAAAATAAAAAATAAAAAATAAAAACTTACCTCAATGAAGCAGACAGTAGATTTGATGAAAGGGGCTAGCAATTAGCAAAAGTCTTTATATTGAACAAGGAAGAATTGGGAAAGAGAAATTATGTTTCCTACCATCCATCCAATACAACACAAGAAAATCCAACCATTAAAGGAACAGTGATGAGTTTTTAAGAGAGGATATCTAATTAATGACAGTACTGATGATCAGACAGTGGTAGCTTGTTGCAGAGAACAGCCGACAAGCTCATGTTATTTCTCTTGCATAGCCTGCACAGCTGGTCCAGCTCTTTAATTATTGCCTTTCCCCACTCTCTGCAACCCTAAAACAAAACCCTATATACGTAATGAATTATTATTATTATTATTATTAAAATAAACATGTCTTGACTTGAAGACACTGACTGACGCTATATCTTTGCCTGGAATCTTCCTGCAGCTAATCTAACAAATCTCAAAATTCATAGATTTGGTTTATCAGACATTAATCCCAATTAACAGTTTACTTAAAACTCACTTAATTACCCTAAATAAGAGTTTTAAAGAGAGGCATCAACAGTCAACACAGCAATTTGCTTTTTGGTGGGTTGAGGGAATTAAAGTGTTCGAATGCTGGTCCACATGCAACAGCAACACATATATATACAAAAGCACTTGTCTTTTTAAGTGTGTGTCAGATTCTTTCTTTCTCTCTCTCTCTCTCTCTCTCTACTCGAGGTCTGTTTCGAGTTTGTGCGCCTGCAGCTCTATCTCTGTAACTCCACTCTTTTTCCTAAGCAATTACTTTATTTTAACCCTCCAGTATTTTCATTTTTTCTTCTCTTTTTTTAATTTTCTCATTGGCATTGCTATTGTTCAAGCATCTTCTGTGTGATGTTACGAAAATTATATTATATGTCGGGTGTATATATCATCTCCTTTATAATAGTCGGACTCTATAATTATGTGAGGCTCGTCTGCTGTGAGAGAAATGACATATACACCCGGCACATGATATAATACCTATTGATCTTAGCCAATACCAAGAGATAGCTTTACTTCATTATCGACTCTTTTCTCCTTTTGTTTTTTGTTTTTTCCCTTTTAGATGATGCTTTGTTCTTTTCGGGTCAATCTTTATATTAATCATGTTCATTCCTGTGTCGGATCGGATCGGGTCGGGTCATTTTATTTTATTTTTTTTTAAATCCCCATGCCCATGAATTAGGTATAAAGAGAAGACTGGTCGTTCTGGCAAATCAAAATGTTAATGTATTTGATATAAATTAAACATTTCGCCAAAATTTAATGAGTCAATATTTGGATAAATATCAAAATGATAAAATTACAACAATGAATTTATAAATAATTTATTTTGTTAATAAAACT
Organism: Zanthoxylum bungeanum; assembly: GCA_019454045.1. Taxonomy (NCBI): domain Eukaryota; kingdom Viridiplantae; phylum Streptophyta; class Magnoliopsida; order Sapindales; family Rutaceae; genus Zanthoxylum; species Zanthoxylum bungeanum. The sequence continues at coordinate 49,271 of SKCR01004946.1, read as the reverse complement.
CGGATCAGATAGAACCAAACCGAGACCTAATCTGTCATATACATAATTTCTAAACCCAATCGTTTTCAGATTAGCATTTGGCAGATTAGCCCGGTACACCTTTGCTAGTAAACATTCTCTAGGTTAAGTAAGACACAGCATTATTTCCCCATTTTTGTTAACAATTTTACTAAGACCCTTTTAGCCGAAATCTAATTTCAGCCTAAATTAGGTCAAACTTCATCCTGATAAAGTCAATGGGATGTGTTGTTATAAATGATAGGGGATCACATCCAGTGAACCTGATTAATTATGGCTATTAAACCATTCAATTTTTTTTTATATATAATTTTTTTTTTTGTCGAATTAGACTTTCTAAATTCAATAATTAATTTACTATATTGTCCCAATTTCACAGTTATTGTATATATCATGCGCATGCATGATAGTCCTTTCAACGAATTTGGTCTAGCTAGTGAAATATAAACTAGGATAACAACATTGTCATATCGTGATCATTTCATAGATTTAAAAATAAAACTCAAATCTGCCTTTATGAAGAATCAAATCCCGTTGCATTTGATTGAATATATTTATGAATTTGACATTCATTATAAATAAAAATATGAGTTATTATCATTTCATTATTTTAGAAATTTACAAATAATAAAATATAACGTTTTAATTATTATTATATTTTTACAAATTTTATATTTTATTATAAAGAAATTACATTTTATACAAATTGTAATATTTTATTACAATAATAATATGTTACACTCTAATACTTATATATTGTACATATTTGTTATTTATTTTTCACTATTTCTTGTAGTGAATAAAACTTTTTGTAATAAAATGTAAAAGTTTGTAAATATATAGCAGTTATAACTTTACACTCAAATATTTCTGTATCCATTTCCTATTTCTCAAATTTTGAAGTATTCAAATGATAATAACCCTAAAAATATTTATCAATTAAATTCGTGTACCTAAAACACGCACACAAAATTATAGACAAAGGCATGATAGTTTCAAACTATCAATTTTTTTTTTTGTTTACTTTTATTGAATTCTTCGTTCCTATAAGCTAGATCCTATAAGTTCTTGAACATTAATTATGATTAGTGGTATGATCCAAGCAGTGAATTTAATATCACATAGGATGGAATTGAATCAAATGAAAAGTTAAAAAAGATAATGAGTTTGTTTGATATTGTGATTTGACCGGTGGTGAGCTAATAAAATTATGTTTGGGTCAAAATATAGTATTCAAGTGTTTGGTTAATAATGAAAAACTACGATTATTAATTGTGATTTCTTTCAAAAACGGGTCTTGCAAAAGTTAAATTTTTTAGCTTTTTCCTACCATCAAATATTTGAAAAGCGCACCGCAATTATATTTTTAGCATAAATCAAAATTTCATAACATCGTTTATAAATCATTATTTGTTCACCATATTTTTCAAATCGCAACACCAAACAAAATCAATATTTATCTTCTATATGTTTCCGGAATCACCCAATAGGATGTAAATTTGTTGGTATTCGCCCATGGGTAGAATTTTTATAGTGTCTTTTATCGTGTTAAGAGTGGGGTTGGTATTACAAATTAAAACCTGTTGCGGATAATAAATGAATTTGATAAATGAATAAACCCAACGAATATATGATAACTCTTATTATTTTTTTCTTATGAGTAAAAATGACCCAAACAACTAACATTTAGAATCACTTTAGTCCAAACCCTAAGATTATTATAAAATGACGTTCATTTTGTATCTATTTCTCTAAAAAAAAAAAAAAAAAAAAAAATTACCGCTTGTGACTCTTTGACTTATGCTATTTTGTAGGTTTTTATTTCAGTCAAAAAAAAAAAATACTTGTGATGGACTTATACATTAAGTATATTATTTAAATTTGGAATTTTAATATGTAGTTATTTAGTCTAGTGTAATGAATTTATAGTTTTTAGCCTTTATTAGATTCAAAATTTTCAGTTCAATCAAATGTGTTTATCATTTAATATAAGTATTTAGATTTTAATTAGGGATCTGCTGGATCCCAATGCATGTAGATTTGATAATGATAAATAAAATCACAATGAATAATGAATTGATTTGTTTTTTAATTAATTTTATAAGTGCGAGTGAATTTGAGAGATACAAATCATATTAAAATCTAGCCGTTGCTATCCCTGACCAATAATCTTGTGGTAAATAATATATATTCCTTCATATGTGGGTAGGCAGCGGTTTGAATACTGTGTGCATTAGTGAGGCTGCAGGTTGATTTTATTTTAACCGTTTATAATTATTGTTGGGAGTTTTAAAAGTGATTTAGATAAGCTAAAGCTAATTTTAGTGTTCGGTACATTTTTTTAATCATTTTAGGCGAAATCAACCCGTTTATAGCGGATTTTAAAAAGTAGAAATTTAGTAGTTTTCAAATTTTGATTTTGAGAATCCATTTTATCTATAATATAATTTCATATAAGTTACACAAAATCAAAGTTCTAAAATTTAAGAAGGTCATTAATATTGATTTATTATTATTTTTTAATTTTGAGATATCGTAGTTATTAGACTTTTTTATTTTTTATTTTTTATGTTTTAGAAAGAAGTAGCTCATTATGTTGATGATGGTTTTTACCTCGATGAAGGTTCAAGTACCAATGAGGGGTAGGATGATGATTCTACTTAGCCAAAAGTGAATAACAAATGCCCAAGAGTCTAAAAGGATATGAGGTTTTTACAGAGAGACACGACCTAGTGGTACATAAGAGTTATCCCGAGAACAGAAGCATCGTGAAGGATGAAATAAGTTGGGAAACTGATATGGCCACTTGAAAGGTGTTGATTTGGGTTTTCCTGAGAATGTGTAGGCACCGACCCGATGAGGACATTATCTGACAACCCGACCTGTTTGGGAAGAGTTAAGGGAAGCTTTGATTAGTATAATTTTCTCGTTATGCTGACTCGAGGAACAAAGATGGATCACATACCGACCAATATTGAGGTCGTGTGACATATGCCAAAAGTAGGAATTGTTAGCGACACAATCACATAATGGATTTTGATGATGCAACGAGAGTGAAGTCTTCGACGCGCAAAAGCGAGACAATACAAAAAGATGTCGAAGCATAATGGTGGTGAAGAGCGAAAAATGTGAAGACTTGCACACATTGAAGAAATTATGTGAAGTCTTGGCTTAGAGTTATAATTGTAATGTGATTTGATTATTCGAATGCCTAAACTCATAGGAAACATGTACATTCACTTATATGCATTAGGTTCATGTATAAAATGCTTTAAAACCTTCATATTTGCATTTTTGGTACATATGCCGGCATACCGATTTCCATAACGGTGAGATGCTCTGTTTTGCATGCTCACTGGAATCGGCACGAACCTTACCGGTCCCATACTGGTCTCCATACCGGTGAGCCTAACGACTAGTTCCTATACTGGAACCGGCATGACCTAAACTGGTCATCATACCGGTTGACATACCGGTCAATCTCTTCATATTGCACACACATTGGAACATGCATGACCCAAATCGATAATCATATCGGTGTCCATACCGATCTAACGGTCGGGTTATTCTAACGGTAATATATCCGTTGGAGACCGGCATACCGATGTCAGAGACTGGCATATCGGTCTCAGAAAGAGCTGTTGGGGCTTGCTTCACATTTTACTATAAATTGAAGCCCCAATTCATTTTTGCCACACATGAGACATAATACACAACCTTCATACATCTCATAGAGCAAAAACAAGAGTGTTTCATAAACCTTCTTAATCATAAACACTCATACATCAAGCTCACACACACTGCACATTCTTATACATTTGTATTGAGCTTAAATCACTTGGATAACCAACTCACACAATCTTCTTTCTCATTGTGAGTATCCAAGTGTGTTTTACAACTTATAAATCAAAAACACGTGTGATTTGTGAAATCTCATTGTTTGGGTAATTGTAAAGGTTTTCGAGTGAGCCTACGTAGAAAACTCAAAGTGTAAAGGTTCAGAGTGCATCTTGCGTAAAACTCTTGGTTGCGAGTGAGCCACGAAAAGTCGTTATTAGTGAAAAGCTTCAAGCGCGACTTGGGGGAGTGGAAGTAGGCATTGTTGGCCGAACCACTATAAATTTCGGCGTCATTTTCTCTATCAATTAACTCTTTACATATTGTAAGTTTTATTTATTACATGTTTATGTTAGGGTTTGTGCTCGGAGTGCCAATTCAGATCGTATTTATGTTCGATTCATGAATACGAACAATGTCTTTTTCCATAATATTACTTATTTAAAATGCATGGATTCCTCAAGAATATGAACCTTTACACAAAAAATTGTAAAAAATGTCACATGTCATGCATGTAATAAAAAATGACACAAAAAATTTGAGTGCATGAACAAGAATATGATTAAAAATGCATGGATTCCTCAATGAATCAAAATTAACCCCCATTGACCCAAGAAAGGCTGGGTACCAAAATGCACTTGATAATTTTGTAGAAGAAGCTTTGGGAAGGATCTTAAAGAGAATTGCAAATTGATTCCAAAGGCTAAAAAAGATGAGGAATGACAACAGTAACAGGTAAACTCCGTACTCACGGAAACATTGATATCGTTTCCTCTAAATTATGTGTGTATGCTTATTTCAAATTGGTATAAATATATTTTGAAGCATACAAGTGATTAGGCAATGTATTCAAACTTCTTTTGGTATCAATTGTTCATTTGATATTATTAAATGCCTTAATCATACATTTAAACCCCATTTGTATCAATAAGTATCACATTGAATTTATTGAGTTAAATAACGTATATGTGAATAGTTGATTGATTTGCATTGAAAATGCTTTTGCCATTTAATATATTTTAGGTTGATATCATGAAATGTATGTACATCAATATAATTTCCCATCGGTATAATGAAAAACATAAATATTTGATTGTTTTTTAATTAGTATCATAATTATAGGAAGAAATCATTAAAAATGCATTGGTCATTATTCAATTGGTAATCATTGGTATAAAATTTGAGAAATACTTTATGCACGATTTCTACATCTTATGGCAAAAAGGGGGAAATGCCAAAATGTGCATACTTTTAAATTTTGGAATCATCATTTATTACACATATTAATTGGTATCTCATTTAGACCTTAAATTTTGCTTCTCCACTTTTTGATAATGTCAAAGGGGGAGAAATCATTAGAAATGAGATTAAAACTTGTTTTACCCTCACCCTTGGATTAAGGGGGAGTAAATGTACTAATGTGTTTGTCCAAGTCTTATAAAACTATTTTGAAGACAATCACACATTGAGGGGGAGCTAATATTAAGGGGGAGCAAAATCGTCAACATTTGGACTCTCAGAAGCTCACAAGTTTTAAAGGTTGTCATCATCAATAAGGGGGAGATTGTTAGCGACACAATCGCATAATGGATTTTGATGATGCAACGAGAGTGAAGTCTTCGACGCGCAAAAGCGAGACAATACAAAAAGATATCGAAACATAACGGTGGTGAAGAGCGAAGAATGTGAAGAATTGCACACATTGAAGATATTATGTGATGTCTTAGCTTAAGGCTCTAATTGTAATGTGATTTGATTATTCAAGTGTCTAAGCTCATAAGAAACATGCACATTCACTTAGATGCATTAGGTTCATGTACAAAATACTTTAAAACCTTCATATTTGTATTTTTGGTACAGAGGTCGGTATACCAGTCCCTTATCGGTTTCCATACCAATGAGATGCTCTATTTTGCATGCTCACTGGAACCGCATGAACCTTACTGGTCCCATACCGATCTCCATACCTGTGGACCTGAGGATTGCATGCTTACTGGAACCGGCACACACCAAACCGGGTTTCATATCGGTCTCATACCGGTGAGCCTAACAGCTAGTTCCTATACTGGAACTGGCATGACCTAAACTGGTCATCATACCGGTTGACAAACCGGTCAAGCTCTTCATATTGCACACATACTGGAATCGGCATGATCCAAACCGGTAATCATACCGGTGTTCATACCGGTCAAACGGTCAGGTTGTTCTAACGGTAATATATTCGTTGGAGACCGGCATACCGGTGTCAGAGACCGGCATACCGGTCTCAGAAAGAGCTGTTGGGGCTTGCTTCACATTTTACTATAAATTGAAGCCCCAATTCGTTTTTGCCATACATGAGACATAATACACAACATTCATACATCTCATAGAGCAAAAACAAGAGTGTTTCATAAACCTTCTTAATCATAAACACTCATACATCAAGCTCACACACACTACACCTTCTTATACATTTGCAGTGAGCTTAGATCACTTGGATAACCAACTCACACAATCTTCTTTATCATTGTGAGTATCCAAATGTGTTTTACAACTTCTAAATCAAAAACATTTGTGATTTGTGAAATCCCATTATTTGGGTAATTATAAAGGTTTTCGAGTGAGCCTACGTATAAAACTCAGAGTGTAAAGGTTCGGAGTGCACCGTGCGTAAAACTCTTGGTTGCGAGTGAGCCACGAAAACTCATTATTAGTGAAAAGCTTCAAGCGCGGCTTGAGGGAGTGGACGTAGGCATTGTTGACCGAACCAATATAAATCTCGGTGTCGTTTTCTCTATCCCTTAACTCTTTACATATTGTAAGTTTTATTTATTACATGTTTATATATTAGAAACTTGCATATATGTTGTTTATTACAATAGATAAAATTGACCTTAAGCATTAATTAGTAAAAGAGCTTAAAATCGGTAAAGATTTTTAATTCCGCATATTTTAGTCGTAACCCAATTCACCCCCTCTTGGGTATAGAGTTTGTGTTGGGGTTTTGGGCGATGGGGCGCGACGGAAGCGCGGTTCGGATGAAATCGTATTTTAAAACTTTTTCAAATTACCGAATAAATGATTCAATATCTAATATGAATAATTTATTTCTATTTCACCTAAACCTATTTATTCAATATCAAATATTAACATAAATAATGTTGAAACGTTGCGAAACTTTTACGAAAACCGTTTTTCCGCAAAATGGCCTAAAATATATTTTTGACCGAACCGACCACCCGAAACTTATGGGAACTGCCCAGGTCAGCTCCAATAGTGTCAGGGCAGTGCATGGGCTTCCCAAACAGTGACAGTTTCACTATTTGGACAGTCGTCACCCGATTGGCTCAAAATCCACCTGGTAACGCCGTTTTTGGCCGTTTTCGCTTATTTCAAGTCGGAAACAGTTTCCGGTAATTGTGTCAACTCCCAAAACACATCCAAAATATTTGTAACACATCAAATTCAACAAAAAAAAATTGCCGAAAATTCCAGATCTGATCCAGAAAAATAAAATGCTAATTTTTCATATTTTAAACCAATTTTATCAAGATTAATCAAATTAATCTAACACCAAATGAGTCCTACCACACATGAACAACTCTAGAACAATTCTAGGCTATCTAAGAGTGGATCAAAAACTCTAGAATGACAACAATATTGTCCAACAACCATTTGAATAAATTGGCCTAATATTACAATATTTTTAACCAATTACACTTCTCACATGTTCAAGGCTTCCAATTCCATCCATCAAACATAAAAGCCCCAATTTAAACAAGTGAAGAAAACCCTAGAACTATTCTAACATCACAAGAACAAGAAATCTAATTTCCAACTCAAGAAAAGTATGAATTACCTTTTAATCTCAAGCCTTTTCAAGTATCCTTGTGATTTTTCTTCACTTTCTCCATGGATCAAAATAGCTAGGTTTGATACCCATTTTGATAAGCTTGAACGTTGATGATGATGAATGAATAGAAGAAGAAAAAACATTTTTTTTCTTTTAAAGAAGCATTGACCGAATTTGGGGTTTTAAGGGCATTATTGTCCTTTTCAATTTTTTAATCAAATTAAAAAGCATTAATCTTTATAAAATCTAATCAAAATTGGACACACAAATACTAATTAAATCCATGCCATGTGTAACCAATAAATCTCACCATGTATCATTCAATCAATGACAAATGGATAAGGTTTGAAAAGTCAATTATTTAATTATTTAACTATTAAATAATTAAACAATTAATTTACACAAATATATGTATTTTATTTACATTAAATAATAAATACATATATTAATGGCATGTGTCAAAATCTCATTTGACGAATAATTAATGTGTATCTAATCGAATTATGTATCAAATACAAATACACTATAATTATTAGCGGACAAAATTCCATAATTGCATGTGTTATCAGTTAACCGATTAAACGATCCGAATTAACTTATTTAATCCGGTGAAGTATTATGAATAATCCGTATTATTCATATCGAGTTGCCCAAGTGCTCAACGAGTACACTTCATATTGTGGGACTCTCTAAGTTTAGGTCTATCCGTCACGAAATCCAATTTCGTGTCTATAATCCACCCACTCATGGATTATGACGACCACAGATAATCTCGCTAAACTATGCAAGTCGAGGTCATAGCATATGTATAATCCATCCGTCATAGGCCATCCGTATTATACCTCGGATATAGATCAGAATGTCAAATCCATTCGGTATAATACAGTCGACTTTCAATTTATGATCTCTAAATAACACTCGGAAATGGTTTCCGACGTTATACCATGGCCATGGATTTACTAGATCGTAAACACGTGCTGGATGCATATGCCCTGTACACAGGACTGACAGATCATGTCTTGATACACACTGAATATCATGAGCATCAGTCCACACCCAACGAACAGGCGGATGTCTGATCATGAATAGATCGTTGACGTGACTGCCATCAAAGTGTGGAGGATAACTCATATATCCCACTGTGGTATCTCAAGTCGAAGGACCACTATGCTCGCTCAACTCGAGAAGGTTCATATTGACGTTGGTGTACCATCTATTAGGAAACCTTCAGTGAGTCATTCAGTGTCTTATCAAATAAACACCTACATATCTATACGAGTCTCTCGAGACTCATGGTTCACTGAGATAAACCATCGGACCAAGTCACGATATATGACATGTACTGGTCTCAGCGGATTTTACTAACCGACCCGTGTTAGCAAATCTTGACCATGAACTTTATTTAAGGATATACAACTAATAGTGCGCTTCTCAATGTCAATTACAAACTACATTGTAACTGCGCACTATACTGTAAATCCTAGGGTCTTTGCGCACTATACTGTAAATCCTAGGGTCTTTGTCTAATATACATGTATCACTGAACCAGATTCAGTTTCGATCTAATCGTAATCAGATATCTAATCGCAATTAGATCGAATAAGCGTATAAAAGACGAGGGTGCTACCATTAAATTAGTAATATTATGGAAAATGGAACTTTTCGTATTCATGTATCGGACATAAATACGATCCGGATTGGCACTCCCAGTACCAACTCTAACAATTTCTCCCACTTGCTCTAGTGCCAATCCATGGTATCCTATACACATCTCAAAAGCTCACCAGCACTCAAGAGGTAGGCATCAACAAGTAAGCCCGCTTTAACAAATTGAGTCCGTCCAACAAACCCAACCGTTTTCCTTAGCCAACTTCATTCATATTTTGCAAAATCCAAATTCTACATCAATATGACTCAGACGTTATATCAGTTCTGTGCTTTAGCTGCTAAGTTGTCTAAGTATATATGGATCAAATCCAAAATACTATAGGACAACCGCAAGCACAAAACTAACATCAATACTTATAATCAATGAGGTCACTATGCAACTTCATAAGTCAATACTTCATAAGTTGCAACTGATTCCACTAGTTTAGTAGAATCAACAGTGACACTCTCACTGCATCATTTCTGACTTTATATGACATAGATAATCTAATGTCATAATTAGAATCAAAACTAATCTGACCTTATGGTTGCTGACTAAATTCTCCATATATGAGAAACTCGTTCTTAATATCTCAAAGATCACAAAGAACATGTTTCTAGAACCATCATATGGTCTATCCCATATCAAAATAACTTGTAAAAATTACGATTAAATTGATATCTTTAATCGCACATAATATAGTATTCATTACGCCATCATCCTATGATGCATAAGATTGACTAGACATTCTAATCAATCTCTCTTTCGACAAAGGAATCATCATTTACGAAAGATGGATACCATATATATATAAAAGACACGTTACTGTCAAACAGTTATACTAACTGTCATACAGATAATCTTACCGTGTCCTTTATTAGATCGTATCTAATATGCGACTAATGTGAGTATCTCACATGTCTCTCAGTTTTATATCTTATATAAAACTTTATATTAAATATAACAGAGACTGCTCCCACTGCTAACACGGAGAAAATAAGACTTATGCTATATATTACTAGAAAGAAATTTATACGTTCTCACTGACCCTACTGACAAATATGTATTCTCTATACTTTGATAAAACCAGACAATCTGACTGATATCAAAAATCAGAGAACACGAATTTTTGGAAAGCTTATCTGAGTCTACAATAGGCTGTATAAGCCAGTATATCAAACTATGATCTTAGCAGAATACAAACTCTAGGGCCATTCTAGAATGAACTCTTCAAACAAAGAAATCACGACGAATCTCTTATTCGAAGAAATCACTCAAGAACGCCACTTGGTATTCTTTAGCCAAAACCACGGTTTAATATCAACATTAACCAACAGATCCTTAATTGTCCAATCAATGCGACAAGAGACAAGCTTCCTCAGAATCTACAGTAGACTACTGAGTATAACCTACTCACTGTCATATTATAAATGTCAAACCTTTATCAAGCTCACTTTGTTTTTGCTGCGCAAATAATTTGCACATTTTATGAACTATTCATACCGAAAGCCTAATCAAGTTCAAAACTTGATCGTAGTAAGCCATGAACAATTTTAGATCTATGGTTCAATGCTAAGATCTAGAATCGATATCAAATATCACTCCCACTATAAGTTATAGGATAATTTTATTCGATAAGAAAACAACAGAATCATTAAGTATCAAATATTTTGTAAATGATTATGACATCCTATTAGACTTATACAGAAGTTGTCTAAAGGTCTTTTCATCTTATTAATTATGTAGTTCCATTAAAGTTTATCATTCTTACATTTGACTTCACTAAGTCAAGTCCTTTCTACAATCGTCAACATCTAATGCCAACCTCTAAGTAACAAAATAATTTAATTACTCGGGATATGATGAGTGGTAAATGTATCACTATTTCTCACTCTTTTGACCTAATATTTTGTATAGTTTCTTGAGTTTTGTGAATATTTTGATGTGTTTTATGTTATTTTGTAGATAAATAAAGTTTCAGGACTCTCTGGAGGTGATTCGGGGCTAAAACAGTGAAAAAGGACAAAAAATGACAAAATGGTCATTTGGTGCGTCGCGACCGCTAACGTGCGCCGGGAGCCTGCTAAAATACATCGGGACACGTGTCAAAATCTGAGAAGTTTGATCTTGCTAACGTGCGCCGGATCTTGCTAACGTGCGCCCGATCTTGCTAACCTGCATCGTGCCACGTGTCATTATCATATTTTGCCGACAATCATCATCAGCCATGTGCCATTCACGTGTCCGCCATGTCATCGCCACGTCAGCAGCAGACCGATTCATTATGCCACGTGTCGTCCAAGTCATCATCCACAAATCACATTGTGCCACGTGCCAACATCACATGCTGCCGACAATCCACATCGCCATATCATCGCCACGTCAGCACAATTATTGAGTTAATCATCCAATCTGCCACGTGTCATTATTCTATTGGGCAAATAGATTCCTTATCGCCACGTCGGCAGATAACAAATCAAAGCATCCAATCATTGAGCGCCACATGGCGCGTCGCGACGCTCAATGCTCACGCGTCGTGACGCGCTAAGGCAAATTTTGCCTATAAATTGCAAACGATTTCATTTCATTTGATGTGCTTTCCTTTGGGTCTTTATATGTTTTAAAAGGATTGCATCTATTTTGTAAATATTTTTATTATTTAAATTATGTATTTTTATTTTTAATTTCAATATTTTTACTTTCAGTATTTTACTTTCAACACTTTTACTTTTCAGCACTTTTACTTTTCAGTACTTTACTTTTAGTACTTTTACTTTTCAGCACTTTTACTTTCAGTACTTTTAATTTAAGTCATTTACTTTCAGCACTTTTACTTTTAGTACTTTTACATTATGTACTTTCACTTTCAGTAATTTATTTTTATTTTATTTTATGTTTTGTAGTTAAAATTCCGATGGGGTAATGGTGAAACATTTAATATGATTAACTAGGTCAATCTCGCTTAATTATAATATATAAATTATAATTTAACCGGATTAATTAATAGAATGCTTAAATACCACATATATGGTCGGTTTAAATATAAATTACTTTACCGCCTATATGGCTCGTCTTTATGTGACAGATAATTACCGCATATATGGCTGGTTTTAAATGTTTAACATTATTAATTCCTGAGAAAGCAGAACAAAAAATAATTTATATATTATAATAAGTGAGATTCCTAGGTTTGAAATATTAAATGTGGATCCCCTATCCCCAACATTTTGTTATAGGGAAGTGGTAAAACACAATATTCACATGTTTAATAATTGATTTAATTATATATTGGGTAATTCTTTAGTTTGTTTATTGAGTCTTAAGCTTAATGCTTCTTGTTGCTTGATCTTCGTGAGGATAGATAACCCTTTAATAGATTTCCTTACAGGATATGAATATACATGTCGGGCGTGGGTAGCCATAATTGGAACTTGAACTTAATGAATTCAGGTAACTTGGTTAACATAGGAATATGATTAATTGGGTTATTTTGGGTATTTACAACTGACCATCGGAAGATGCTTTTGCATATCTTCGTGTTCCAGGTTAGCAAACTAGTTTATTTCACATGTATAAGAAAATCAATTCATCGTTAGAATAATATTGTGTGGAATCACAACCTTAGATATTTGTGTATTTTGTTTATTTTCCTTAGTATTTTCTTTTATGTATTTATTTTATTTAGCAAATCCACATTCAAATAACCAATCAAACAATCATTCTCTTCTCCTTTAATTAGATACTTGTAAATAAATAGATTCAATAATTAGTAACAATAGTAGAAATTAAGTGTTAGGGATATGCCCTATACCCAACTTGTGGATGGGCTATACGTACATGTATTTGTAATATTTTCATTAATTAATAAAATGACAATCTTTATTATACGTGTCTTACATAAATTATATGAATCATCAAACACTGTAATAAAGCCCTTGGAGTAATAAGATGATAGCTTTCATGCCTTATGAGAATCATTGCTCTTAAACGTTCATAGTCATATAGTCATAGTTTTGTGAATAATATGGGCGTTCACAAAGCGGAGAGACTAGCATGATGATATGATCCGCCCTTAAGTGGGGTAGCCGATCTTATAGGCTACTAGCGGAGATCCGTCCGCTTGGTGTATCACATGGATGCATGAGTTGCTCGTGTCCATCGAACTGACCGCCGAAAGTTTTCACATGGAGTGTTTATCCCATGTGTCTGTGAGAACTTTCATGTATCGATTGTATGACTAGTCCTTAGACTTGAGGTCTTTACAATCTTATGTGTGGATCAAATAACTTTGACATTCTCCTTCCCCGGTTCAAAAGATCCGGTCATAAGGGTATGATTGGGTCATTTGTTGAAACACATGAAGTTTGTAAAGATACAAATAGAATCGCCACTCTCTCGGATAATATTTTCTTATAAGTGTAATATTCCAGTTCGCGGGTTGATATGTGTGATCAGTGCTTGAGACTGTGGCCGCAGCGGAAGAATCATGTGAGATTCTTGGGTTAACATGATTCATGACACTATCAACATCATACATTTGACTATATGGGTAGACACTTTTCATACCCTAGGTCAAACGGTTGGGATACAGTGAGGCGATGGATCATATCATATGTAAATCGCATACAAAATGGGTATATATATCTTTCCTTCTCATTTGGGGGTCTTGGCATGTTGCTAGATGTCAACCTTGGTCATTGAAATCGAACGACCATCTGATCGGAGGATAATTTATGTTCGATTAAATTATCACGATTCATTTCATGTCCAACTTGAGGGGAACCCAAAAGGTCACACACAACAAAGTCGAAATCAATGGTTAACAGTGCACATTACAAATTTAACAGCATATATGATTACTGTATGAATTATTCATAAATGGTTCAATGTGTTTAATTATTGAACAGATCATTTATGAGGTTTTATAGTGGCTTAGGGATTGGTGAATGATGATAGGGTCACTTTGGGAATTGGAATAAATAAATAAATGTGAATAGTAACATGAATAGTAATTTTTTTTATTATTATTTGTTATTTGTTTTGAATTTCAATTCGGCCCAAACTCGTATTAGGGTTTTATAATCTCATTAAACCACTAAATTTAGATCCGATGGCTAATATTAAATTATCATTTATCCCACATCAGATTCTTAATTAATTTTGTTGTCTTTGAAGCACCTATATAAACCCAAAGAATTCTTCAAAATTTTTTAGACCAAACCTTTCATATATTGGATTTATATAAGTGAGCAACTCTAAAGTTTAAGAGTAAGCCACTGATTTTGAGGATCCTTAAGTCTAATTGACTAGAGGAACCTCGAGTTAAAAGTTTTAAGGTATTTGCCTAGGCTAGCACCAAGGGCAAAATACATGTGCACTCAAGGCGTAGTCTTGCCGTTGAGTTTTGGCTTTGGTGTGTGCATCTTTGGAGGCCACACACTTGGGTGGCAATTTGGAACGTGGAAGAGTTTGCTGAGTTCGTGAAAAGCTTGTAGATTGGAGGGAGGACTGGAGGAGTCTTCGGTTCAAGTAAGTCTTTTTCTTTCTTTATTTTAATTAGAGTTCTTATGATAGTTAACATGTTTAGGTTTACGTTCTTTGCATGTTTTATGAGTTTTTATGCTTAGAATATATAGTAACATGCCTAGGCTTGTAGAATAATCAAAACAGATGGGTCTTGGTTAAAGAGATAGCGGCATCATAATTTAATAATTTTCTATTTTCCGCTGCGCACTCGCGGCCGCTTCCCAACAGTGGTATCAGCGCGCCGTTTTTGTTTTGATTTGTTCTCTTTTATTTGAACTCGAAATTGGGTGTGTAAAAGCTCGTTGGAAAGCTAACACTCTAAACGTAGTTTTAGGTACAAGTTTTGCATGATTTGATTAGATTTGAATTGTGTAATTGCATTTAAAGTTCACGCATCTGTAAGAAAATGTGAATAGTAAATTTATTTGATTAAAATAAAATGCAATATCATAATTAAATATTAATCAAAGTTATTTAATGCCTAAAATAATTCCAACATATTAAAACTCATATGCTTTATGATTCTATGTATGATTAGAATTGGCGTGATTATTTTAGGGTGCAAGCATGTAGAGACTTTCTAAGGAAATAGATAGTGTATTGCTTATCCCTTAGCTAAGTAATTATTCTGTGATGAACTTAGAGATTTATTACCTTTAAGGCTAATAGATATAAATCACTTGTTTATAATAAAAGACATTATAAAAGATACAAGTGGGGTGAGACCAAGTCATTAATAAAACTTTCTAAACTAAAGTTAATTTTGTAGGGGTTGGTGCTCAGAGCGCAAATTCCCGGTTGTATTTTGTTAAATACTTCTGTAAAACGTTATTATAAGTAATAATATATGCAGTTTCTATAATATAATCTAATCTTTTATATGGTAAAGACGTAATGACCTTAGAATGATTAGTCATGGTACAGTTGCAAAAGCGTCGCAACGGACATTGAGATGTATCATGACGTTGTCATTCTCAGACAGTTCCTGGTCAAGGTTTACACTACTTGGTCAGTATAGTAAACCCGTTGAGACCGGTACATGTCGTATACTGGAATATATGATTCCAATGGTTTCTCAATGAACCATTAGTCTTGGAGACTAGTATAGACGTGTAGGTGTTTATAGCGGATAAACACTGAACGACTCACCGAAGATTCTTAATGGATGGTACACCAACGTCAATAAGAATCTTCTTGGGTTGAGTAGCACTTGTGATTCTTAGACTTGAGATGCCATTGTGGGCACATGAGACATCTTCTACACTTAGATGGCAGTCACGTCACCGATCTATTCAGATCAGACCTCCGCCTGTTCGTTGGGTGTAGATAGATCCTCAGGGTGTCCTATGTGTATCAAGATAGGATCCGTCAGTTCTGTGTACCAGAGCATAGGTAGTCCATATGATTAGCAATCAGATAAAACCATGGGCCCGTGGTAAGTTTAGAAGCTAGTTCTAAACGTTCTTTTTGAGATTGCTAATAGAATATTCGACTGGATAATCCCGATAGAGATTTGACGTTCATATCTATATCTCTGGGATTTATCCGGATACCTGTGACGGAGGAATTATACATTTGCGATGACCTCGACCTGTATGGTTTAGCGAGATTATCCGTGATCGTCATAATCTACGGGTGGATAGATTATAGACATGAAATTTGATTTCGTGACGGATATACCTGAACCTAGAGAGTCTCAATAATGAAACATACTCGTTGAGCACTAGAGCAACATAAATAAATAATATTGATTATTTATAAAGTCGTTTAATGGTTAAACGCAAGATACATGCTAAAGACACTAGATAGTCATTTACTTAATTATTGTGTATTTACATTTAATACTTGATTAATTTAAATACACATTAATTAATAGTCAAAATGAGTTATTTGACTTATTTCCTAAATGAATATATGTTTTTAATATTTAATGTAAATATTATACATATATTTAATATATTTGTATTTGATTAATTAATTAATTATTTAATTGTTAAATGATTAAATTAATTAAAATATAAATATCTTATGTTAGGATAATTAAAGTAAATGACATTAGTTGCAATTGTTGACCAAAATAAATATCTAATAAAGGTTATAAAAGATATTTATGCAAGTTGATTTAATAATAATGCAAATGAAATTGAAATTACAATTTGTTGCATTTGGTATGCAAATTTCGGCCAAGACACTTTTTTGGCAAGTATAAATTGTTTTTTCATTTTTCATTTCACTAACCTAATACACTTTATCACAAACAAAATTCCATTGAAGAAAGGCAAAGAAAGAAAGTGAAGGAAGAAAAGAAAAACCAAAGAAAAGGCTTGGATTTTGTAAGTTTCTTAAACTTACTATTAGAGAGGAATTTGTTCCTTATGATCTAGGCTACCTCTCATGAGTTTCTTAAGTTATTCTTTTCTTTATTTCTTGTGGTTTTTGATGATGGAAATTTGTTTAGAAGTGTTGAGCATGTATGATGAACAAAGAGTGTAACTAGTGTAGTTATATGTATTCTTTTAAGGTTTATGAAACCATGTTGCTATTCTAGAGTTGTTGACCCACTCTTAAATGACCTAGATTTGATCTTGAGTTGTTTCATTGTGTTGAGACTTGAATTAGATGAAAGATTGATGATTGAAGTAATTGATTTGGTGTATTAAGTCCAATTTGCCCAATTTGTTGAAATTGAGAAATTAGGGTTTATAACCAATTCTAAATTTGGGGGTTTTGAGATATGTTGAGCATTTGGGTGTGTATTAGATGCATGCAAGTTTCATGTTGATTGGATTTCATTAAGATGAGTTTTGAGACATGAAATGACCAAATGGTCAACATGCCTCCAAATGGAGCTCACGGCATTGTGAGGGAATTTGGGGTTTTTTGTGTCCTATGGTTTTTGATGTTTTGAGCACGATAAATTCATCATAGAAATGATTTAGAATCATTCAAAATTGATTGGATCAATTTCGGACTAAAACGGACAAAATACCACATAAGGGTAATTTGGTAATTTCACTTGAATTTGATTCAATTGAAATTTTATTTCATTATTTGATTATTGGGTTATTAAATAAATATGTTTATTTAATTAATTCGAGAAAAAGTTTTGAAATCTGAAAATCGGATTTTCACCGCTTCCGCTGCGTTACCGGATTCACCCCTATCAGACCCCTTCAAATTTAACCAAAGGTATTACTAGAGTTAGATAATGATTTGGTGTCTTCCTTCACTCACAACTTTTTTATAGCCAAAAGGAAAAGTTGTGAAGACATATAGATAATCATTTACTCAAAGCTTACCTTAAAGCATATTTAAAGTGTTGGACTAATTTGGAGGATATATTGTTTATTCCTGTCACCAAGGCAATAAGAGCCTAAGAGGTAAGGGTATTTAAGAGAGTTCGCTCCACCATCCCTCTGGGGAATTTTCAATGGAGGAATCCATTTGACAGTTATTCACTTAAACTTGCTAAAATCCTCAATAATAATTTAAGTCCAAAATTTGCCTCTCATTGTAACGTATAGACCCAAATGGCTTAAACCGTATTGGCAGGACTAGGCTTTATCAGACTGACCAATACCAATTTGTCCATAAATCGTACTATTGACAATGGTTTGACTTTTCTGAGTCATAAGACGCATCGACCCTTAGGCGTGGTCTTATAACTTAGTGGCAAAGATTGGGTGTCCACAAGGACTAGCATAAGCTATGGCATGTTTGATTGCTCAACCCAATGATCAAGGAATTGTGATATATATCATAAATTGGTTGGGAACCTACCTAATTATCGTATTTTATAACGACTGGTCCTAGTCGAAGTTATGAAATGGTGATAATGTGATCATTGCCCACAAGAAATCCATCATATTAGGGTTGATGCGATTTGCTTAAAATTTTAAAATAATTGAGTGGAGAAACTTTATAATATTAAAAGCCCATGTTATTATGAAACATTAATGAAAACATATTCCTAATTTTAACATTCTCTCTTAACAGGTGGGTTAAAATATTTAACGAACATTCAAATGGTAAACAGAGTATCACTTCGTTTCATCCTTGATGAGCATAAGCTCAAATGAGACATCTACAATGACTGGTTTAGAACCTTAAAATTATCTTACGACAAGAAAAGATTTTCTATGTTATTGAAAGACCATTTCCCCCTGAACCCGCAGAAGATGATGTCCAAAATACATTTGATGCTTGGAAGAAACACGTCGATGATGATGAGCAAGCAGTTTGCATAATGCTTGGCTCTATGTCGGACGAACTTCAGAAAGCTCACGAAGATATGAATGCTCAAACCATCATCTTTCACTTAAAGGAGTTGTATGCAACTTCCGTTCATACCGTGAGATTCCAAGTGTCATGTGTCTTATTCCAAACAAGGTATAAGGAAGGATCTGTTAGTGGACATGTGCTTAAGATGATTGGCCACATTGAAAAATTGGCCGACCTTGGGTTCATCATGGATCATGAGATAGGTCACGATCTAATTCTTCAGTCCTTACCAAAAGACTTCTCTAACTTTATTATGCAGTTTCATATGTCTGATAAAAAAGCTACTTTAGCAGAATTGCACAATCTGATAAAGCAAGCATGGAAGGACTTGAAACCGGAGCTTAAAATCTCCGTCATGCTTACGGGTGCGGACCTGAAGCCACGAGGCCCAAAGAAAAATAAGGGCACGGGCAAGGCTCCAGATTACCTAAAGCTCAATGGTAAGGTGAAGAAGAAAAAATGAAAAGGTAAAATGTTTCTTTTGTGGAAAGAATGGTCATTGGAAGAAAGACTGTAGATCCTTGAAAACCAAGAAAGCTAGGGAAGCCCAAGAAGCCCAATGCTTCAGGTATGTTGTATATGATTGAACTATATTCTCAAAACTTTGAACCTTCTATTTGGGTGCTTGACATCGGTTGTTGATGAATGGAAAATATATCAATATTTACCGCCTCTTTTACATAATATTTTGTTAAGTTTCTCGGGTTTGATGAACGTTTTGATGTGCTTTAGTTTATTTTGCAGATAAAATAATATTGGGACACAATGAAATCATTTAGGACAAAATGTGGGTCAAATAAGGGCAAAAATTGGACTTGACATATTAATTTTGGAGATTGGAAACTTGAAAGGGCGTTTTAACGAAATGCAGTTTTGGAAATTCCAATTTTGCGCATCTGTCGTATTTTGAGCATAACATTTTACTCCGATATCAGATTGAGCTGATTCAAGTTCCAGATTAAATAAGACTCAAAGATCTACAACTTTGAAAGCCAAAATAATTTCGAATTCTGAATATTTCATGCCCGAAATTGATGAACTATCCAGACGTGTGTTGTTTATAATTATTAAAGTCATTTTCAATCATTTTCAAAGCAAAAAAATAAATTAATAAATAAATAATAAAAATTATCAAATCACCACCAAACATGATAAGCAATTAGTGGATCAATTAATAATGGATTTGGTGGAGCAATTAGTGGAGCAATTAATAATGGATTTGATGGAGGTAAAATTTTACCTATAAATACCAAGCCATTTCATTTGTAAATTCATACTTCTTCTAAGGAATTTCTTAAGAATACTAAGAAAATTGTATATTGTTTGTTTATTTACAGCTTTCAGTAATTAATTTCTGCTTTCGCACTTTCTTTTCTTTACTTTTCAGTTTTTACTTTCCGCAATTTACTTTTACGCACAATATTTTTCTTTCTTTAATTTTCAGTTTTTACTTTTCAGTAATGAGGAGGTAACTCCCCTTTGTTGGGGTAAAATGTAAAACTTTTATTACTAATATTTAGATTAATCTCCCTTAATTATAATATATAAACTAGTTAAAACCTGATTTAACGAGGATACCGCCATATTAGTCGATTGGTAATTATTTAAATTGGTTTTAACCTGACTAAACTGGATACCGCCTGATTGGTCGGTTGGTAATTAATTATTAATTTGACTTAATCTGGATACCGCCTATATGGCTGGTTGGTAATTATCATGCAAAGTTAATATATTATATTAAGGGAGATATCTAAAATAGAAGTAATAAAAGTGGATCCTTTTACCTCAGCATTTTCTTTTATTGTACTTTTACTTTATTTACTTTTCAGCAATTTACTTTCAGCATTTACTTTTCAGCAATTTACTTTCAGCATTTACTTTTCAGTAATTTACTTTCAGCATTTACTTTTCAGCATTTAATTTTCAGTATTTAATTTCAGCATTTTCTTTCCGTCATTTACTTTTCAGCATTTACTTTTCAGCATTTACTTTATGTCTTTTATTTTATTTAAGTTTTTACTAGCCCTAGTTATGTGTCGTAACTAAGTTAGTTATCTGGGGTTGTGATGTATTCTAATATCACCGGTTTATAAGGGTTATTTTATAGTTTAGGTAATTCAAATGTTTACTTATTAAGTCTTAAGCTTAATGCGTCTTGTTAATTGACCATTAATAAGATTGATCTAGTAAATCTAAAATAAACTTGACAAATGAATTTTAGGTTTCAGCCTTAGACTTAATAGCCCACGATCTTCCTTGAGGATAGATAACCCTTTAATATATTTCCTTACAGGATAGACATATACCTGTCGGGCGGGGGTAGCCATCATTGGAACTTAAACTTAATGAATCCAGGTAATTTGGTTGACATAGACATATGGTTCAATTGGGTTATACTGGGTATTTGCGTCTGACCATCGACAGAGACTTTTGCATAATTTAGTGTTCCAGGTTAGTAAACCGATTTATTACACAAACATGAAATAATCACTTTATCTTTTAAAAAATATTAGAAAGATTCACAACCCTAGATAGTTTCTTAAAATTGAATTTTCTTAAACCTACTTTCGTGCAATTTTATTTACTTGTTTTTAAATTTAGAATCATCACCATTTCAAATCAATCAATCAACCTGTTAGATACTGGTAATCATTTGACCTCATAAAATTAATAGATTAGGTATTAAGTCCTCGTGGGATCGATACTTTTTATACTACTTGAATGATACGTGCGCTTGCGTTATACGTGTGTGATTACACACTGGTCAGTTGTGGGACTCACTTGTGTAACAATGTGCAGGGCCTGAGAAACAGTAGGAGACTCCGTCATGGGGAGGCTGAATTACGCATGGGTACTGGAGCAAAACTGGCTGCATTGTGTGTGGGGACTTATTCGTTAGCTTTGCCGAATGGTTTAATTTTAGACTTAGAATATTATGTTTATGTACCTTCTCTAGTAAAGAACATCATTTCAATTTCTTCTTTATGTAATAAAGGTTTTTCATGCCTAATAAGTTGTAATTAATGTTCTATTTATTTCAATGAAATAAAATATGGAGATGATATTTTGAATAATGGTATCTATGTCTTACAAACTAACAAAGAATGTTCAACCTCTAATATATACAACGTTAACTCAAATAATCTCAATGAATCACTTCTATGGCACAGTCGCTTAGGTCATATCAATGAAACAAGATTAACTAAGCTACATAAGGATTGGTATTTCAGACCCTTCAAATATGAACCTTACGGAACTTGTGAGTCTTGTTTACTGGTAAAATGACCAAATTACCCTTCAAAGGTAAAGGACAGCGTGCAACGGAGACATTAGAACTCATACACGCTGATGTATGCGGACCAATGTCAGTCACCGCTAGAGGTGGATTCTCCTACTTCATTACCTTTATCGATGATCACTCGCGATATGGGTATGTGTACCTTATGCGGTACAAATCTGAAGCCTTTGAGAAATTCAAAGACTTCAAAGCTGAAATAGAAAACCAGCTTAATAAAAGTATTAAGTCACTAAAGTCTGAACGAGGTGGTGAATACTTAAGTGACGCATTTCAAGATTACTTGAGAGAAAATGGCATTGTTTCCCAATGGACTCCTCCGGGAACTCCACAACATAATGGGTTCTCCGAAAGGAGAAATCAGACATTATTAGATATGGTCCGATCAATTATGCCAGGCACGGATCTACCTCTTTCTTTTTGGGGTCTTGCTTTAGAAACTGCAACACTACTATTAAACCAAGTTCCTTCCAAGACTGTTAGTCAAACACCATATGAGTTATGGTCTGGGAAACGTCATAGTCTTAGTTATCTAAGAGTTTGGGGATGTGACGCATATGTTAAGCTCACACAAACTAACAAATTGGATGATAGGGCATTTAAATGTAAGTTTGTAGGATATTTCTTGAACTCAAGAGCATACGTGTTCTACGTCCCAAATGAACAAAGAACATTTGTCTCACGAAATACTAAATTTCCAGAGAATGAATTCCTTCTCAAGAAACATAGTGGGAGTAGACTTGACCTCGATGAGGTACGAGAAGAACAAACTAACATAGAACTAAACCCCAGGCCTCTAAAAAGGGCAGCGACAGAACAACCATAAGGTTATGAACTTAGAAGGTCTGGTAGGGAAAGACATGAGCCTGAAATATATGGTTTCCATATTGATGAGGAACATGATCAGGTCATTGATAATGACGATCCCACCAGTTATGACGAAGCAATGCGTGACATTGATTCAGTCAAGTGGCTTGAGGCCATGATATCCGAAATAGACTCTATGTATCAAAATCAAGTCTGGGACTTGGTGGATGCACCTGAAGGGATAAAACCCATAGGCTGCAAGTGGATTTACAAGCGTAAAACTGATGCATAAGGCAACATACAAACCTATAAGGCTAGGTTGGTGGCGAAATGTTATAGATAAATCCAAGGAATTGACTATGACGAAACCTTCTCGCCCGTTGCAATGATAAAGTCCATTCAAATTTTACTGGCACTAGCTGCACACTTTGATTATGAGATTTGGCAGATGGATGTCAAAATAACCTTCCTTAATGGGAACCTCGTAGAGGAAGTCTATATGACACAACCTGAAGGGTTTACGTCTAAGGATGATCATAATAAATTATGCAAGCTTAAACAATCCATTTATGGACTAAAGCAAGCCTTCAGAAGTTGGAATATACGATTTGATGAGACAATCAAAGAATTTGACTTCATCAAAAATGTAGACGAGCCTTGTGTTTATAGGAAAAGTAGTGGGAGTGCTGTCGTATTTCTTGTATTTTATGTCGATGACATATTAATCATCGGGAATGATATTCCCATGATGCAAGCCACCAAGCAATGGTTATCTCGGAATTTCTCCATGAAAGATTTTGGAGAAGTAGCCTACATCCTCGGTATTAAGATCTACCGTAATAGATCTAAGAGGTTGTTAGGACTTTCTCAATCTACGTACATTCTATGTCCACATACTTCTTCAGATAAAGAGCGTATGAGTAGGATCCATTATGCTTCAGCAATATGATCAATCATGTACACCATGCTATGTACAAGACCTGATGTCTCTTATGCTCTTAGCATAATGAGCAGGTATCAGGAAAATCGTGGGGAGCAACATAGGGCAGCTGTCAAAACAATCCTCAAGTATCTAAGAAAGAACTAAGGATGTATTTTTGACATACATAGATTGTTCTGAGATGAAAGTCATTGGTTACTGTGATGCGAGCTTTCAGACTGATAGGGATGACAGCAGATCGCAAACAGAATATCTGTTTACTTTGAATGGCGGTGTTTTCAGTTGGAAAAGCACAAAGTAGTCAGCTACATCGGACTCCACCACTGAAGCCGAGTATATTGCAGCATCTGAGGCAGCTAAAGAAGCAGTCTGGATAAAGAAGTTCATCACGGAGCTGGAAGAGCTTCCTGCGATAAAGAATGGCGTCACGATGTACTGTGACAACACATGCGCCATTGGTCAATCAAAGGAACCAAGGTCCCACCAGAAATCCAAGCATGTACTCAGACGATTTCATCTCATCAGATAGATTGTTGAGAGAAAAGAAGTTATTATAGAGAAAATATCCACAGAAGATAATCTTGCAGATTCTCTGACTAAAGGGCCGACTCAACAAAAACATGATAGGCACACCCGGGAGTATGGTGTCCAGATTCATACTAGTTGGCTATTGTGCAAGTGGGAGATTGTTAGGGATATGCCCTATACTCAACTTTTGGATGGGCTATATGTACATGTATTTGTAATATTTTCATTAATTAATAAAATGGAAATCTTTATTATATGTGTCTTACATAAATTATATGAATCATCAAACACTGTAATAAAGCCCTTGGAGTAATAAGATGATAGCTTACATGCCTTAGGAGAATCATTACTCTTAAACGTTCATAGTCATAGTTTTGTGAATAATATGGGCGTTCACAAAGCTGAGAGACTAGCATGATGATATGATCCGCCCTTAAGTGGGGTAGCCGATCTCATAGGCTACTAGCGGAGATCCGTCCGCTTGGTGTATCACATTGATGCATGAGTTGCTCGTGTCCATCGAACTGACCGCCGAAAGTTTTCACATGGAGTGTTTATCCCATGTGTCTGTGAGAACTTTCATGTATCGATTGTATGACTAGTCCTTAGACTTGAGGTCTTTACAATCTTATATGTGGATCAAATAACTTTGACATTCTCCTTCCTCAGTTCAAAAGATCCGGTCATAAGGGTATGATTGGGTCATTTGTTGAAACACATGAAGTTTTTAAAGATACAACAGAGAATCGCCACTCTCTCGGATAATATTTTCTTATAAGAGTAGTATTCTAGTTCGCGGGTTGATTTGTGTGTGATCAGTGTTTGAGACTGTGGCCGCAGCGGAAGAATCATGTGAGATTTTTGGGTTAGCACGATTCATGACACTATCAACATCATACATTTGACTATATGTGTAGACATTTTCCATACCCTAGGTCAAACGGTGGGGATACAGTGAGGCGAGAGACCGTATCATATGTAAATCGCATACAGAATGGGTATATATATCTTTCATTCTCATTTGCGGGCCTTGGCATGTTGCTAGATGTCAACCTTGGTCATTGAAATCGAACGACCATCTGATCAGAGGATAATTTATGTTCGATTAAATTATAATGATTCATTTCAGTCCAACTTGAGGGGAACCCAAAAGGTCACACACAACAAAGTCGAAATCAATGGTTAACAGTGCACAATACAAATTTAACAGCATATATGATTGATGTAGGAATTATTCATAAATGGTTCAATGTGTTTAATTATTGAACAGATCATTTATGAGGTTCCATAGTGGCTTAGGGATTGGTGAATGACGATAGGGGCACTTTGGGAATTGGAATTAAAAAAAAATGTGAATAGTAATATGAATAGTAAATTATTATTTTTTATTTGTTATTTGTTTTGAATTCCAATTCGGCCCAAACTCTTATTAGAGTTTTATAATCTCATTAAACCACTAAATTAAGATCCAATGGCTAAGATTAAATTAGCATTTATCCCACATCAGATTCTTAATTAATTTTGTTGTCTTTGGAGCACCTATATAAACCCAAAGAATTCTTCACAAAATTTTACACCAAA
This sequence comes from Zanthoxylum bungeanum, assembly GCA_019454045.1. Lineage (NCBI taxonomy): Eukaryota > Viridiplantae > Streptophyta > Magnoliopsida > Sapindales > Rutaceae > Zanthoxylum > Zanthoxylum bungeanum. Next base: position 22,975 of record SKCR01004946.1, on the reverse strand, counting down.
CCTTTTATATATTGGGTTTATGTAAGTGAGCAACTCTAAAGTTTAAGAGTAAGCCACTGATTTTGAGGATCCTTAAGTCTAATTGACTAGAGGAACCTCGAGTTAAAAGTTTTAAGGTATTTGCCTAGGCTAGCACCAAGGGCAAAATACTCGTGCACTCAAGGCGTAGTCTTGCCGTTGAGTTTTGGCTTTGGTGTGTGCATCTTTGGAGGCCACACACTTTGGTGGCTCTTTGGAACGTGGAAGAGCTTGCTGAGTTCGTGAAAAGCTTGTAGATTGGAGGGAGGACTGGATGAGTCTTCGGTTCAAGTAAGTCTTTTTCTTTCTTTATTTTAATTAGAGTTCTTATGATAGTTAGCATGTTTAGGTTTATGTTCTTTGCATGTTTTATGAGTTTTTATGCTTAGAATATATAGTAACATGCATAGGCTTGTAGAATAATCAAAACAAATGGGTCTTGGGCAAAGAGATAGTGGCATCATAATTTAATTTCTTCTTGATTTTCTGCTGCGCACTCGCGGCCGCTTCCCAACATTAAGTCATTGTGGGATCGATATTCTTATACTACTTGAACGATACGTGTGCTTGCGTTATACGCGTGTGATTACGCACCGGTCAGGATCGTAGAAAATATATTCTATCAAATAGAATACAATATTCCATTAAATAGAATAAATGATAAACCTATCACTCGTATCTCAGAGGCACAAGTACTTTCAATTATATAACCATTATACAAAAGAAAGTTTCAAATCTTAAACTTTTCAAGATTCAAATTTTCTACATATACATATCATATATGTAATTGTAGAAACAAATGGAACCTTAATTAAAGAGATGAATTAGTGTTACTGGAGCATAACCCCAAGAGTATTGAAAACTAATTCGGTAACACTCAATATTAACGAATCAAATCATATAAGATTCGATTACTCCCACTAACCAATTCCATCAAAATGGAATCACAGAAGTTTAATATTGAGTCAGAATCATATTCATTAAAAGACTTTAGAACTAATTGCCATAAATTCATGTGTTTGATCATATTAAACATCTTCGAACAATTCAAATACTCACAATGAATTTTAAAATATAGTTTTCAATACATCGAATAGAATATCTTTGAACCATTCAAAATATTATATCCGCATTTCATCATAAACATATTGAAAGTTGTCGAACCATTCAGACGTTCAACATGTTCTCTATTAGAAACACGTAACCAAGTCATGACAATTCATTAACTAAGTTAAGGAGTAAAGAAAACTATCTAAGTGTAGACACTGCATTTTTGCATATAAGTCCCGATGATGAGTCTCGTATAGAGACAGTACCTCTTTAATTGTGGAAGCCGCGAGAAACGGACGTCGGAAGGGAATAGTCAAGAATTGACGCATGGTTGGATTTAATTCGCTGGAGTAGCTGTGGGTTCGCTTGTTAGACCTCTATTTTTAAACACACCAAGCCCAATCCAAAATTATTAAAACATTTAAAATGAATGTCACAAATTAAATTAAAACCAATTAAATTAAACTAAAATTAAATTAAATTAAATCACATTCCTAAACTAAATAAATCCAATTAAATTAAATTAAAACACATGTCACAAATTAAATTCCTTTCCCAAATTAAATAAAACACAAATTAAATTAAATTAAATTAAATTAAATTCCTAATTTAATTAAATCACCTACCAATTTAAATAAATCATATCCTTAACTAAAAAGAATAAATCAAATCAATTCCCTTAATTAAAAGATTTCCCTTATCACATTTAAAAATATCTCCCGATTAATACACAAATCCTATACTTTCTCCAACAAAAAAAACCCCCTCATGGGGCCTATAAAAAGAACCCTTAACCCACACATTCAAACCTAGCTCATTCACACGAAAACACGAGAGAAGATAAACTAGCTGCTCACACGCATTTGCCCTCACGAACACTGCTCACGCATAACCCTTCACTCAGCCTGACCAAAAAGCATTCACGCCAAAAACGCTGCCGAATCAACCAGCCCCCTTTACCCCACAATTCGCTCCCTTCCACGCACCCAAAAGGCCCCCACTAGCTGTCCTTCATCACGCCACATGCCTGCAGTTCATGTAGCCATCACACCACCTGCTTCAACACAAAGCCAATTCACGTCTAGCCACACAAAGAAACTTCAACACCAGCCCTTCAACGCCACTTGCTCCACTCAGCCAATTCACTTCATCACCTCCTCTGATCACGCATCAACACATGCCCCTTCACTTACGTCTGCCTCACACCCCTCACGTCCCCAAGCCTTCAACACACCACTTGCTTCCCTTCAAAACACAACTTCACGCACACAAAGACCCTCACAAATATGCCTCTTCAGCACGCCTAAAGACCACAACATAATCAGCCCCATCACGCAAAACAATAACAAAAATTGCCCAATGGAACCCTTCCAAAACTGCAGTCCAAACAACCGCCAAAACAGTCCCAAAACAGTCCCCAAATTAACTCGAAACAGTGACCAGAAAGTACCCTTAAAACAGTAGCAAAACGGAGTGAAAACAGCAGCCCAAACAGTGAAACAGCGAGGAAACAAGTTGGATTAATGAACCAGGAAAGTTGTGGAACATCAACCCTTCCGACGGACGTGTAACGCCCTTTCTTGAGACGACAAAAGAGGTTAGACCTGAGGGCACCTTTTTACTTTTTTTATCTTTTGTTTATTTTATTTATTTTAGAAATATTATCGCATGAGAGTCGTTTGAGGCATGATGTGATTGTTGGATGAGCGGAATATGTGTTCCCTTTTGTGGTATATATGATGGAAATTCGGATGTAAATTCCGTAGCCGAATCCGAATGGACGGTAGTGCGGTTGTACTCGGGATACAACACCACGTACCACTTAAGAGACACGTATTTCGTCTCATCCAAACTTTTGTTTGAGCATGTTATAGTTCGTAGGTTATTTATTTGTTATTAAAGCATGATTAGATTGTTAGCATGTTATTTATCTTAAACATGATTTAGTCGATATAAAGTTATTTCTTTATGCATGATTAGGTTGTTTTCACATTAGGGATTTAATTTATATTTATACTTAGATTCTTATTTATTTTCCGCATTAGATAATTGAGCATGCTTGTGTGATGATTGTATGCTATTGCGTGTTTTCCGCTATGACAACTTACTTCGAAGTATGCGAACTTAGATATAGGTTCTCATTGTTATTATTATGCATGCGGACTTAGGCGTAGATTACCCTTGAGCATGAATGTTGAATAGATTCGGTTAGTTTATTGCACAAATCATATCATCACAAGTGACATAAGTAAGGGACCATTCCGAACCCAACGGTTTGAGGTCTTCCCTTGCGAGGGGTGAGTGCGGCCTTAAATCTTTGTCCCGGTTCACACCGGGTGGCGACTCCATGTTATTTCGTTTAACCAATGATTGTCATTGGTTAAATATGAAAATAGTTATTAAACGTTATTTTAATCAACTGAACGGGAGATCCGATATCCAATACCTATAATTCTCGTATTGTGATAATCAAATTCTATATACATAATTATACGCATCTCCTTTATTTAACTTCATAATTTGCGTTCAATTATTCGTAACAATTGCAAATGATTGATTGGCAAACTGTGTCAGACACGTGACTTCTAAAAGTAACTAAAAGTGAAGAAACGTCATTAACAGATAAACAAATACTAAATGGGTTTTCTTAATGCCAGTCAAGAATCTCGAGACATGAACTATTCAAGTCAATTCTTACTGCATAAGAAATAATTCTAAATAGTTTATTATATCCTAAACCAGATATCTATTTAGATTACCTAATCGCGACTTAGAAACTAAGTCACAAACCATCTTGATTTATAAGGAAATCGGAACAACAGTTCATGATGGTTTGAACTATTCTAACAATATCTAAGTCTACTTTCTTTCTAGAACCTATTCTAGAACTACGCAACCATAAGCAAAGTCAGAAAACCTATTCAAATAATAAGCATGCAATGGATTAGAAGTACAAATCTATATAAACAATATAGAATATGAGGAAAACGAAAGCAGTAAATTCCAAAATATTACACACCGCTTAAGTTATGGATTTTAAACTCAGCAGTGTCTCCCACTACTTTATGTAATACCGTAATCCCCAACGGACAACGAAAATTCAATAATTAAATCGAATTACATATTAAGAGTAGGATCCCATGAATATATTCGACTCACAGCTTTGGAACGATCTCGCCTACGTATATTCATTAGGTAGGCAACTCTTTGTCAATCACTCACCAGTGACTTATGGTTTTGGTCATGACCGTTTCTCGCTGTGATAGCTTTGGCAAGTTCATAGGGAGGCGTATCAAGGCTACAATTGTCAATGACAAACGTAAGCTACCGGTGTAGTCCTGACAGCTTTGACACGTTCAGGATTTCCACTTTCACTTGAATTTATCCAGTATCAATATACAACTGGTATGGATAATAATCTTATAACTACACCATCACAGCTTTGGCACGATCTCGATGCACTTATAGAAAAATACTCATAAACTGTACTGACAAGACGGACCAGGAAACATGTATCCAATACACGTTACTTTATAGCCATATTTAAAAGCGGAGATTTTCCTATGGAAGTTATACTCTACATCCAATGCAGAATTTTAATCTAAATCATTTTCTAAACATTTCAATTCTACTTTAGAAAACATAACACAATTTAACTATTAAATTTTCGTTATATTTTCCGTAAACGTAAAATCGAAAAGTAAAGAAATATATCTAGATTACAAGCATGTGCAAACATTAAAATTGGATGATATATCATATATCAAGCATGAATATTGTAATGGATGAAGAATCAGACCTGCTCTGATACCATTTTTTGTTGGGGTTTTGGGCGATGAGGCGCGGTGGAAGCGCGGTTCAGACGAAATCGTATTTTAAAACTTTTTCAAAATACCGAATAAATTATTCAATATCTAATATGAATAATTTATTCATATTTCACCTAAACCTATTTATTCAATATAAAATATTAACATAAATAAAGTTGAAACGTCGCGAAATTTTTACGAAAATCATTTTTCCGCAAAATGGCCTAAAATATATTTTTTGACCGAACCGACCATCCGAAACTTATGAGAACTGCCCAGGTCAGATCCAATAGTGTCGGGGCAGTTCATGGATTGCTTGAACTGTGACGGATTCATTGTTTGGACAACCGTCACCCGGTTGGCTCAAAATCCACCCGGTAACGTCGTTTTTGGCCGTTTTCGCTTATTTCAATTCGGAAATATTTTCAGGCAATTGTGTCAACTCCCAAAACACATCCAAAACATTTATAACACATCAAATTCAACAAAAAAAATTGCCGAAAATTCCAGATCTGATCCAGAAAAATAAAATGCTAATTTTTCATGCTTTAAACCAATTTTATCAAGATTAATCAAATTAATCTAACACCAAATGAGTCCTACCACACATGAACAACTCTAGAATAATTCTAGGCTATCTAAGAGTGGATCAAAAACTCTAAAATGGCAACAATATTGTCCAACAATAATTTGAACAAATTGGCATAATATTACAATAATATTAACCAATTACACTTCTCACATGCTCAAGGCTTCCAATTCCATCCATCAAACATAAAAGCCCCAATTTAAACAAGTGAAGAAAATCCTAGAACTATTCTAACATCACAATAACAAGAAATCTAATTTCCAACTCAAGAAAAGTATGGATTACCTTTTAATCTCATGCATTTTTCAAGTATCCTTGTGATTTTTCTTCACTTTCTCCATGGATAAAAAAAACTAGGTTTGAGACCCGTTTTGGTAAGCTTGAACGTTGATGATGATGAATGAATAGAAGAAGAAAAAAAATATTTTTTCTTTTAAAGAAGCATTGACCGAATATTTGGGGTTTTAAGGGCATTATTGTCCTTTTTAATTTTTTAATCAAATTAAAAAGCATTAATCTTTATAAAATCCAATCAAAATTGGTCACACAAAGACTAATTAAATCAATGCCATGTGTAACCAATTAAATCTCACCATGTATCATTCAATCAATGACAAATGAATAAGGTTTGAAAAGTCAATTATTTAATTATTTAACTATAAAATAATTAAATAATTAATTTAAACAAATATATGTATTTTATTTACATTAAATAATAAATACATATATTCATGGCATGTGTCAAAATCTCATTGACGAATAATTAATGTGTATCTAATCGAATTATGTATCAAATACAAATACACAATAATTATTAGCGGACAAAATCGCATAATTGCATGTGTTATCATTTAACCGATTAAACGATCCGAATTAACTCATTTAATCCGATGAAGTATTATGAATAATTTGTATTATTCATATCGAGTTGCCCCAGTGCTCAACGAGTACACTTCATATTGTGGGACTCTCTAAGTTTAGGTCTATCTGTCACGAAATCCAATTTCGTGTCCATAATCCATCCACTCATGGATTATGACGACCACGGATAATCTCGCTAAACTATGCAAGTCGAGGTCATAACATACGTATAATCTCTCTGTCACAGGTCATCCGTATTATATATGGGATATAGATCAGAACGTCAAATCTGTTCGGTATAATATAGTCGACTTTCAATTTACGATCTATAAATAACACTTGGAACTGGTTTCCGGCGTTATACCACAGCCATGGATTTACTAGAACGTAAACACGTGTTGGATACATATGCCATGTACACATGACTGACAGATCATGTCTTGATACACACTGGATATCATGAGCATCAGTCCACACCCAACGAACAAGCGGAGGTCTGATCATGAATAGATCGTTGACGTGACTGCCATCAACTGTGGTATCTCAAGTCGAAGGACCACTGTGCTCGCTCAACTCGAGAAGGTTCCTATTGACGTTGGTGTATCATCTATTATGAAACTTCAGTGAGTCGTTCAGTGTCTTATCAAATAAATACATATATGTCTATACGAGTCTCCTGAGACTCATGGTTCACTGGGATAAACCATCGGACCAAGTCACGATATACAACATGTACTGGTCTCAGCGGATTTTACTAACCGACCCGTGTTAGCAAATCTTGACCATGAACTTTATTTAATGATATACAACTAATAGTGCGCTTCTCAATGTCAATTACAAACTACGTTTTAACTGCACAATATACTGTAAATCCTAGGGTCTTTGTCTAATATACACGTATCACTGAACCAGATTCAGTTTCGATCTAATCGTAATCAGATATCTAATCGCAATTAGATCGAATAAGCGTATAAAAGACAATGGTGCTACCATTAAATTAGTAATATTATGGAAAATGGAACTGTTTGTATTCATATATCGGACATAAATATGATCCGGATTGGCACTCCGAGCACCAACTCTAACAGTTTGGTTATCGCTATTGCTTGTAGGGAATTTCAGGAATGTGTGTTTTAGAAGGATAATGATAATTGTGGAAAGTAAACGGCTCTCGTTGGAAGTAGCCCCTGACAGTCGCCATAGACCGGTGCAGTGGCAGAACAGAGCCACCGTAGGCGCCATAGGCTGGTGCAGTTGCAGAGAAATGGGCTGATCTGATTGGCCATATTAAGAGTGGTTGAGGAGAGTTAGGCTACGGTGATGGGTAAATACATTGAATGGCATCAGAGGCAGTAAAATATTGAATTGGAAACCTATATAAAGGGGTTGAATCTCAAATCAAAGGTTAGCAAGTTTCGCATTTCACTACTTGTAATAACTCAAGAATTAGAGATAAAGAGAAAATTTCGTTCAGTTACCGACCATTGGAGAATTGAAACGGGCTTGTGTAAGACTTAAGGTGTGTAATCTCTTAAAGAGTTCATTTCCTCATTTATAGTCGGGTCGGTCTTTTACCCGAGCAATAATAAATATTCCTTTATCCAGTGGACGTATGTATGAGTCACTCCCCCGCCGATCACGTAAACTTTGTGTTTATCATGTATGCTTGCTAAATTTGATTTGGTTCTCAACTAACCAACCCCATTCACTGGTGAGAAAATGTTTATTCGAGAGGTAATTTCTCATATTGTCATTGGAACGAAAAAAACAGTCGTCAACACTTTATATTTTTTATTATACAATGTTGGTGTTATTTGGTAAAAATATGGTTAGTTTTTTATTATAGATTATTTTGTGATAATAAAGTAAAAGATTAAATAAAATGAATGTAAGTACCAATATATTTTTATTTACTATTTATTACATTCACAAAACAAAAAAAAAAATCATTATATTTATATATTTGCAAGTAAATTTAATTAATTCCACGATATGTATGTGACAGTCATTTGTATTCTTACATCAATTTAACAATAAAATTCACCAAACACATATACCGACTTTTAAAATTCACAAGTTACTAAATATTAGTTAATTTATAATCTTAGGTATTTTTTAATATATGAATTTATTTTGAATATACTCGATTATATATTGAAACCCTTCCATCACGAGTGGGAAAAACACACCACGTCACGTCATCTATGTGCCTATTTAATAAATACATGGTTCATATAAGTTTATTTGGAAATGACCAATCAAAATAGATAAAAATAAAAAATAAAAAACAACTTAAAAAATATATCATATATTGATTAAATGACCCTTTAAATACCTTCCCATATAAGTTTTTTCCCTCTTACATACATAATGTACCTTTTATCTCGCTCTCTTCTGAGATTCTGACCTATGCTTGTTTTTTTGTATCGCTATTAGCCTATTAGTAGTATTAGGGAAACAAAACGGTCCCGTATGCACTATATAGCTGCTTGTGTTTATTATTTTAACTGGGCATCGATGGTTAGGGTTTAATAGAGAAAAATCTTGCAAGTCGGTTGATCTTTCTGCATTATTTTATTTATTTATTTAATAATATTATTATTATTATTTAAGATTAGGGGCACCATCTTTATTTTGGTATAAATTAGGGGAACAATTTCCGAGTAAGAGAAAACATTAAACTAAAGGAATAAAGATCAATGATTATACTAATCAGACAAGCCGTGTGTTGTTAATTAATTAATGCATAAGCATTTATTGAGAATACGTGGCAACAGCCCAGCCAATTGTTTCTGGGTCGAAGATAATAGTTAATTATTATAGATAATAGTTAATTATGTAATACTGTATACCTATTTATTTGGGAAATTGATAAAAATAACCAAAATTTTAGGGGGTGATTATGAAATCGCTAGAGTCAAACACTTTATTGTAAAAGTAACCAATAAATCCTACGGTCAGTTGTAATATGTGTAATCAGTTCCGTGTCAGATACAATTGATTGTTTAATTAATATTTTTATTTAAACTTGAAAAAAAAAAAAACCAACCGGTTGTACGTTGCGCAACCAGTTGTGCTAATCAGTTGAGGCAATAATTTCTTCTTTTTTTTCATTTTATAAAATAAATGTGAGGGGTTCATTTATGCATCTAAATTCATCCTTCTTGATAGTCTGAAACTCTATTACTTCTTATTTTTCATTCTTTACGAAATTTCACATTTTTTCCATGAATTCTCAAATCACTACGGTCCCATAAATCACATCTTCAATATAATTCCTTCTTTTTCTATCTCAAAATGATTACAACTGATATATATGAATTTCAAAAATCGTCATTTGTGTAAATCGTATAGTTAAACATATAGGAAATTGTATAACTCCTTAAAATATAATTCCTTCTCCCAAATACTCATTGTCACCGTTTTGAGAATTCACCCAATTACTATATGTGAAAATGATATATCTGGCCATTTAAAAAATTTTGAGAAAGGATTAAAAGGAATTGTTTTTGAATTTTACATGATGGAGATAATGATAATGGAAAATATATGAAAGAAATTTTAGTGACATAAAGATTTATAATAAGTTGGGAACGGAAAATTGAAAGAAAAAAGTAAACATTTAATTTGGCGTAACTGGTTGCGCCTTGCATAATTTGCCCAACTAGTTGTGCGCACAGGCGCAACCAGTTAGACAATAGTTTATTTTTTTAAACAAAATAAAATAATAAATTAATTAAAGCAATCAGTTACGTCTGACGCGCAACTAGTTACATATATTACAACTAATGCATAAATTGTTGGTTATTTTTGCAATAAAATATTTGATTAGGATTATTTCTCAATCACCCCTAAATTTTTTAATTATTTTTTTCAATTTCCCTAATTCTTTAGCATTGCTTCAATTCTTCGCTTCAAAAGACAACACATATAGCAGAAACATATAAACTTAAAATCAAGAAAATCAAAGTTGAACCGAAGAATAGTGAATTTTAGATTGTTTTTGAGCGAAAATCTGATGTCAACAAAAATAATATATAATAGGATAATGATATACGTATACATTTTTTTTTTTCTGAATTTCATCTCAACTCTCTCATTATAGCTACAGTGACCCACTATAGCTACAAATGAGAGAGTTGATATGAAAGTTGGGAAAAGAATACGTAAGTTTTAACAATTTTTTCCTCCAATGACGTGACTTAATGTGTGTATGATTCATGATCTGATATTGAGGTCTTTAGTTCGAATTTAGGTAATACATTTCTTATAAGAGTTTGAGACAGATGAGAGTTTACTTTTACCATGTTCCGCTTAAGCCTAGAAGAGGTGGTTTGACGGCGGGATTTCTAACGGTTAAAAAAAAAGTTTATCATTTTTCTATATAATAATATAATGTAGAGAGTCCTATGTAATGTGTGTTTATTGACTTTTCCTTATTAATAATAATAATAAATTCAATTCAATTTTTTGTATTTTTTATAGGGATGACACAAATTCAGGGGATGGGGTCCTTGGGACCCTCCTCAATTAAGGAGGATCATATGAAAATGAAAAAATTAACGTGATGGAAAATATTTAATACACATTTCTTATTCCGAAAAGGGAAAGAGGAAATATATTCAATTTCTATTTACAATTTTATATAGATATAAAAAAAATATTTTAATATTTATAAAATATATAATTATAAATAGTATAATGGGTTATTAATGAAATAATATATATATAATTAATTTTTAACAAGAAAATCATTATTTTATTAACTACAGACTAAATAAAAAGACAGAAAATACGAATTCAATTTCTATATAAATTGTGATTTGTGTAAATATATTATCAATTTTTGAATATATATGTTTGATTTCTATATAAAGTAATAGTCAACTAATATATTTTTCAATGACTTAAATTTATTTTTAAAAAAAAATATTTATTATTCGGGATTGGAGGCTTTTAGGATCTCTTTTATTATTGAGGATATTCAACCCTCTCCTAAATAATTACGATGAGACGAAGAGGAAGAGACGATGAATTTAAAATTATCAGAAACGGATATAGAGATATCAATCCCTTCCCCTTAATCTCTATCGTCATCCCTAATTTTGTAACCGACACAATAAAATCTACTATCCCCTCTTACAAGATTTTAAAATAAATTATACTAATTAACTGAACCAGCTGTCACTCACAACAATTATTCAAACTTCAGATCTTGATCGAATTGTTACTACTGTAAGAGATTTGGCCCCATGATAAACTATATCATTCGCAAATAAGAGCATCTTAAATTGAGCTTTACCTTCTCTTTTCACTGAAATCTTAAAAGCATAAACTGATAGAATTTTTTTTTTTTTTTTTTTTAAAGGAGAGATAGAATTATAGAAATGGAAAGAAAATGATGAATAGAAGCTATTTATTTTTTTTAATATTAAAAATCTAATCATCAAATCATTAGACTCAAATTTAAATATATAGATAAAATCTCAAATTACTCAAGATATGAGAGGGAGCAGGTACGTCCTCTGGATGGTCCCAAAAGAAAAAGGCAGTAATTAGGCTAGAGCTTAGTAAGAAAGAATAAATGATTTAGTTAAAAAGTAAGATCAATTAGGGTCTATTCGATCGTCATGTCATGTCACCTTCTTTTGTCATTTTCCTATTTTTTGGACTGTAATGTAATGCCAGTTGGCAAACAAAGTTAAAAGATGAAGATTTAGCCAAAAAAAAAAAAAAAAAAGAAGTCCAAAATCACAAATCTAAATCCACGCATAAATAATTCCCTTGATTTGACATTTGAATTTGGATGCAAATGGGGGTTCGTTGTAAGTATCCTTGATATAGAGATGATAAGACTTGCCGACTCTAATCTGTAATTCGTGTGTTATTGTTCACAAGTGCATGGTTCATTAAGATTTAAGCATCCCGCCGATTTCGTTTTCTTGCATGCTTAATTATGATTCAAGCATCCACTAATTAGCCAATAGCTCTACCTGGAAATGGATTGATGTGCAAATGCAATAGCTATTAATTAAGTGTTGGTAACACTTTTAAAAATATTAATTACTTAGAAATTATAGGGTTCAGAAATCACGAGCGCATATACTGAAGGAAGATTTTTTGGACATGTTTTATCAGATCGCAAGAATGTTACTTTTAAAGATATTTATGATATTGTCAATTTTCGACCTAAGTCTTAATATATTTGTTTTTGGACTATACCCAAAAGACCTCGTACCAATAAATATATTGTCCATATTTATAAACCCATGATCCTCCCCACTTCTAGCCAATGTGGGATTTTGTTTGTACACCCAACCCCTCTCATGTAGATATAGATCAAATGCGGAACTAAGTAAACTCATTGTCTCAATTTATTTTCTTACCGTTTCCCACATTTATAAATTCAAAGTGTTAATGTGAGACTTAATCAATAGTTTGATTTTCAGCGTCAACCTAGGATTTCAATTAGTTTAGTCTTTTTTTTTTTTTTTTTTTTAAAAAAAAAAAGCGTCCATTTAGGATTAGAGTAATTTATTTTGGAAATAATATTATGATGAGCAAATATAAAGTAAAATAAAATAAAATAAACTTGTTTCTTTTTATAATTTACAATTCTCTTTTGTCTTGTGACTCAATTTCAATGTGAAAAACCAAATCTTAATAGTCATAACGATGATGATATTACTAAAAGTAAAATATAAACGAATCACATACCAATGATGCTGATAAGATTCATGCTTCACTCAAGAGCAATTTACCAACTCCACGCGTGTTAAGACAGAAAAAGAAATGGCCAAGGGACCAGTCAACTCAGCAATAAACCCGAAAAGATTAGGAGCACTACAATTTCATTTGATCTAATTCTGCGAGACCTAAGCAACTCGTTTATCTCAAATAATTTTGATTCTATTATTTCACTTTAAAGCAACATTACAGAGAATATTAATGGCCCATTCATTCTACTTTTCTTTTCTCTCTTTTTTTTTTTTTTTGGTGCGTGAGATAGATATTCGATTTTCATTCACAAATTAAGCTTCAAAATCTTAAACAATCTGTAGCTGCTTTATTTTGTTTTCTCATTTGATTATTTCTTTTGACTCAATGGTGGTGACTTTTTAGAAAATATCGACTCTTGATGTTATGTGTTTTTATAATATTTCCCAAGGATATAGCGGTTGCAAATGGTTTAAGATTTGATTGTTAAATCTTGGGTTCGACTCTAGAGGTGTATTTCTTGTGAGAACCTGAGACAGTTAAGAGTTTTACCTACTCCACTTAAACTCATATGTGATGATTTGACGGCAGGATTTCTAACTTATTAAAAAAAAAAAAAGTGTTAGCCTAATACTGTTAATATTTTCTTTTAAGTAACCAAAATATGGCACCCCATATGCACAATTAAAACATTTGGGGTCCTCAGTCCAGCCATGATATATGTATGTATCATCAAAAGACTAGCGACAGGCCATCATTCGGCCTCGTGGTAACTGGACCAGTTTAAAATTATATCTTTCCATAAATGTAGATATATTTCTTAATTAAGTTTGTATCAACTATCAAGTGATAAGATTAAAGAAAAGCCATTGAAGGGCATAAGATTATTATTATGAATTAAAGATAAATGCTTAGCCAAACCACATCTTATCGGGCTAAAATGATATGCTTGTTTTTGTCCTTTTGTTTACAATATTGCGGCAGGTGATTATTAAAGATTGTTGATTTTATCATTTCACGAATCTTGAAAATATAATTCTGGCTTTATTATCTGCATCAAGTTGGCTGGCTATCTAATGATCGACTGTCATTGCCTATTGGAAAATCCAAGTTTTGTTTGATTCCTAGAGCACTCATCCATAAACTGATTAATGGTACAAAAAAACATTTAAAAGAATTCACTTGCTCGATATAAAATATGCTATTAATAGTAACCTTGAAGCTCCAAGTTACATATTTCGCAAGCTAATTTGTTCAATATTCTTGTCATTTCAACAAAATTTAATCGTATTCGTAATATGATATTTGAAAGAGGTGAAAATTTATAAGAAAAAGGAAAAGGTCAGTGGGCTTACAGGGACACAATTAATCAATCAGCCCAACTTGTTGGATTTGGTTACTGGGTGTATTTAGTTCACTCCAAAATGTTTTAAATAACCCTCCATGTTAAGGGGCTTTGCGTGGTCCAAATTCAAATTAAGGATAGACTCGTCTCTCAGTTTCCTCAACGCACACACTTTCAAAATTTAATGGGCTTCCAACTCATAAGCCTTGTCAAATGATTGGACTTGACTAATTGATTCATATGGACTTTTTTAAATATGGTTTCGGGTAATAAATCTGTAAAAGGTTGAAATATATATTTTGTAAGAATATAGGGCTCTAGTCGTATGATTTGGACGTGGGTTTCCAACATTTGCAGGAAAAAATTCGCGGATAATAATATCAAAAACATGATTTATATAACAGATTATGTCGCACACAAAACAATTATTAACAGTTAAATTTTTGTTATCAGTTGCAAAGAGTAGTGCAATATTTGCATTTAATTTAAGATAGGAAGCTGAAACACTGACAACAACATCACCCGCAAACTAAAAAGAAGCAAATACACAGTGATCGAGCTTTGCAAATTGCAATCCTCCCATTGAACAACTTATGGAGCTTCTACAATATCAGTTACTGCTACAGCCGAAGCCACATTTGGCAGAACCCCTTTAGCTTCCATTAATCGCCACATATACCAAGACCCAACAGACCTGTAAGGCCTCCACTTCTCACAAACCTCCTCCATTTTCAAAGCTCCCGGCAATTCCTTCAACCCATACAAAACCTTCACGCCTTTCCTCACTCCTAAATCACCCACCGGTAACACATCCGGTTTCTGCAGCGAAAATATCATAAACATGTGCACAGACCACGCACCAATTCCCTTCACGCTCGTCAACATTTTTAACATCGTCTCATCGTCCATTTCAAGAATCGACTCATTTGACAAAACCCCATTTACGAATTTGTCCGCCAAGTCGTGTAGGTAGCTGGCTTTTCGATAGGAGACTCCGATTTCACGAAGCTGTTGTGCTGAGAGCGCCAAAACGGCGTCGGGGAGGACGTTTTCCTCGCCGTTGAAGAGAGAGACGAAGCGAGTGTAGATTGATTTCGCGGCTTTGGTAGCGAGTTGCTGATAAAGGATGCTTTTTGAAAGAGAGAGGAACGACGATCGAGAGGATTCGAGTTCTGGTGGGCGGTGTGCGTCTATTAGGGTTGCCAAAAGAGGATCTTTGTTTCGTAAATGCTGTAAAGCGACGTCGATTTCGCCTTTGAATGTTAATGGTTTTAGAGTTTTTGGTGAATGATCGGAGTCCGTGGCGGCGTTGATGGCAATTTTGGTGATGGTATTGATCGGGGTGTTGCTGGTGAGTTTTCGGATTTTACTCGATCGGAATGGGATTTTGGAGGACATTGAGGGGCTTTGTGAAATATTAGTGATCTGAGGCGGCTTCTTCATTTGTGAGAGGATGGTTGCTGCAGTTGTGACTTGTGCGAGAAGATGGCGGAAGGCAAGGAAAGGATTTTGCTGAAGAACTGCTGTCTGGTTCGATCGATTAGAAGGGAAGTGGCTACCAACTAGAAACGATACCGTATCACATATTAGTCACTTACCGTTGGATCTAAATCCACGGCTCTTACTCGATTAACATAATTTAAGGAAATTCAATTAAACACTGTTTAATAAACAGCTTTTTAAAACTTAAAAAAGGCACTCCATTGGGCATTGATCCCTCATTAGCGATCAATACAAATAAGACAAATAGATAGACATAAGCAATGACATCACCAGAAGACATTAGAAAGACGAGAAATTTATAAAATCCATCCATCCATTAATTTTTTTTTTTTTTTTTAAATTAATTTAATTTTGTTAATTTTCTTATTGATCAAAAATAAAAATTTTACACCGAATTGTCCTCGGAAGTTGAATTCGAGAATTTAAGTCCTTAACACACATTTAAAACCAAATTATTTTACAATTTTGTTATTTCAATGATAATTTATCATAAATTCATCAAAAACACGATCATCTATCATTGATTAGGAAACCATTAGTATTACGAAAGAGGCTGAAAATATAAGTTAATTTGTGAAACAAAATTGATTTTTCCGAGAATATCATGAAATCTGAAAAGATTTGCAAGCGAGTGTCGATTTTCGGCGTCTGGGCACCCATAGCCTTGGCGGGAGTTAGGGAATGGGTGGGCGAGCCGCGAGCGGATGCCAGGGCCTCAGCGGGGAGAAAATCTTCTATGCAATAGTGGTACCACGTCATCCATGCAACAAGCCAATCATCAACTGCCACACGTGCTAAAAAATTAAAAAAACAACTAAAAAATAGGTGAAGAAACTCTACATGTCATTTTTTAATTCGCTCGTGATACCACGTCACCTATACCACTGTTGCACCAAAGAATCTCTCCTCAGCGGGCATAAAAAATCGGTGTCCACTTCTTGGAAAATCAGTTTTTTTACTCAAATTAACTTCGATTTTCGACTTTTTTCATCATACTAAGTGTTTCGTAATTTAATAAAACATATAAAACTATCATAATAACAAAACTCAACCAATAAAACCATCATTAATCATACAAATCATGCAATTATCAGTTTGATATTTCTCCTAAAAATGAGAAAACGTTTGATTGTTATGTAACTATAGGTAATTTATGAAGAAATGGTTGTATTTAATTGTTAAACATATTTATCAGAATGTGGATTAGTTGTGATAAAGGAAAAAATTAATAGATTGTATATCATTTATATTATATTATTTTAATTTAACGAATATACAAACTTCATAATATTAATGTGTCATTGTGATCTCAGGGATAGAAATTAAAATATAAGATAACGTATAAAAATAATCTCATGTTCATACAATTTAATTTTATGAGAATATAAATTAACATTGACTATGTTTTTAAAATAATATTTAAATGCTAACATATTATATATATATGTTAATTTATAAACTCACAAAATTTCATACTAAATAACGTAATTAATTGAAGGAAAAAATAAAAAGAAAAATCCAACTCAATGTGAGAAAAAGCAATGTAGATAGTAAAACCACTACATAACTAAAATATCTCTATTTGGGATCTAGTCCATCTACAATATGGTTGTAACATCTTATCATTCTAGAAGCTGTAATATTAAATTGTAATTATTAATTGATCATGAGTGTTTTTAGGATACTCCTTAATAATTTATTTTAGTAAAATTTTGACATCATTTAAAAAAAAATGAAAATATTAATTATTTTTTCCTTTCTTCCTATCAAAATTTCGGTAAAATAAATTTTTAAGAATACACTTAGAACACTCGTTAATATTTCTCTTAATAATTAACCTTTTTCCCACTCTTTAAAACACAAAACATGTGGATAAAGGCTCCGACAGTCTTGCCAATTTCCAATTTCCAAATCCTGCCACGTCCTCAAACGTGTCAGTCCTGCCAACTTCAAGTCTTCAACTGATTGTTCCATTTTTAGAACAGAGAACGAAAAAAATCCTGTAATAAGCCCCCACCGAAGTACAATCAATTTCATTCAAGCATTCCATCAAACACCCTATAAACTCAAAACCAATTATCAACTTAATTATTTCCAATCCAAACACCAAAACCGTCTCCGTTGATCGTAAAGTAACGTGGGGCAATGAGTTTTAGAGACGACAATGAAGAAGCGAGTAACCTCCGCAAGCCGTTTCTCCACACGGGGAGTTGGTACAAAATGGGCTCCAGGCAGTCGAGTATCATGTCGTCATCGGCTCAGTTCCTCCGTGATGGCTCCATCTCCGTCGTCTTTTGCGTCCTAATCGTCGCCCTGGGCCCCATCCAATTCGGATTCACTGTATTAAATTCATCGCACCAGTTTTAAGTTAACTAAATTAAGCTCGTTTAAGCAATTTGTTTAT
This sequence comes from Zanthoxylum bungeanum, assembly GCA_019454045.1. Taxonomy (NCBI): domain Eukaryota; kingdom Viridiplantae; phylum Streptophyta; class Magnoliopsida; order Sapindales; family Rutaceae; genus Zanthoxylum; species Zanthoxylum bungeanum. Next base: position 4,679 of record SKCR01004946.1, on the reverse strand, counting down.
TCAATTTGTTCTGATTTTTATTGCAGTGTGGCTACTCTTCACCTACGCAAGCTGAAATTATCAGTGATCTTAAACTTACAATTTCAGAGGTATGAAAACTGAAAACGAGACATTTCAATTTATTAAATAATTATTATTATTTATTGTTTAATCAATTTGATTTTACTGTACACAGTTCTCTATATTTGGCTCTTTAGCGAATGTGGGTGCTATGGTTGGTGCAATAGCAAGTGGTCAGATATCAGAGTACATTGGCCGAAAAGGGGTATATAATTTTAACTAAATAATTCAATTTAATATCTGTTGCTGAGATGTAAAATTATTATTTGTTTCAAATACTTACTACTGAATGCTGCGATGTTATGTTGAATTGCAGTCGCTGATGATTGCTTCAATTCCTAATATTATAGGGTGGCTCATCATATCTTTCTCCAAAGTGAGTGATTATTGATAATCCGGAACTTGTTAATTGTGTATTCTGTGTGCGTTTCTTGTCCATTATAACTTTGGGTTGGTTTTGTAGGATTCTTCGTTTTTATTTATGGGAAGGTTGTTGGAAGGGTTTGGCGTCGGTGTAATCTCTTACACGGTAACTTTGAATTTTTCTGGCTTTTAGTAGTCACTGGAGTTTTTGGAATATGTAATGTTGAAAACAAGTTATAATGTTTGCTTTGATATTGTATAGGTGCCTGTGTACATAGCTGAGATAGCACCTCAAAATCTGAGAGGGAGTCTTGGATCTGTTAACCAGGTTGGCTCCATTTTCATGCTTTTGAATCATTGAATTTGTCTAATTCTTGTTTGCTTTCTTCTTTTAACGATTATGACTAGTCAGTGCAACAAATTCCTTTTACTTTTATAGCTCTCAGTTACAATTGGAATAATGCTGGCGTATCTTTTGGGGCTATTTGTCAATTGGAGAGTGCTTGCAATTTTAGGTAAGACGGTTGATGTTACATTGAGGTCTTTCATACAGCAGAAAGACGAATGTTGAGGAGTATTAGTGAAATGAAATGTATAAATTCTCTCAAAGCTTGAACAATATGGAAACAAAAAATTTTGAACTTCATGTGGGGTTTGCATATGGTCGGGGTGTGTAAATTTTGTTAACATAATTTTTTCTTTTGATAAATGAATCAAAAAGTAAACTCAACCAACACTAAGAACTAAGAAGCGTTGATCCTTTCTTATGGATGGTTTGTTGACGTCTTAGTTTCTTTTTGCACTTCATAGCGAAAGTTCAGTTGAACATTTCTAGTCATGCAAATAAGATGATTAATGCCTAGTTTTTAATCAATGGATCATTTACGCTTCATTTGTAGGGATTCTGCCTTGTACCTTCTTGATACCTGGATTGTTTTTCATACCAGAATCTCCTCGATGGCTGGTACAGCTCATATATTGATTTTTCTTTAAAAATTTCAATGTTATTGTTTTTTGTCTGATTTGTCTGGTTGCCATACAGGCCAAAATGGGGATGACAGAAGATTTCGAAGCCTCTTTGCAAGTTTTACGGGGTTTTGATACAGACATTTCCATTGAAGTTAATGAAATCAAGGTGTTGAACTAGACTGCCACCAGATGTTTATGCCATTTGGATTTAGTTTGACAAAATGGTGCTTGAAATCCTTAGATTATACGCTTAAGAATGCAATATTTGTGCATTTTTCATAAACTTACCTTTTCTAAGTGTGTACTGTATATGCAGAGGTCTGTAGCGTCATCAAGCAAAAGAACGACAATACGATTTGCTGAGCTCAAACGAAAAAGATATTGGTTCCCTTTGATGGTAATGTGCTTTGTTTTGGATCTTTTATTTGCATTTTTTCTAAAGAAGTTTTAGAACTTGCAGCTTTAATGAGATTTCATATGCTGCAGATAGGAGTAGGATTACTGGTTCTTCAGCAACTCAGTGGCATCAATGGTGTTTTATTCTATTCCAGTAACATTTTTGCTAATGCTGGTGAGATCAATATTTCTTTTGACGTTATTTCACCGATCCTTGAAGCTTTAAATATTGTATAAAAGACACATTCAACAGTATGCAATATGGATTTGGCTATTATAAATATGTGGGCCAATCTCTTTTATGTGACATCCACCATGTGTTGTAATCAGGAAAGAAAATTTTTATTTTGTATACTAGAGTTTGTATTGTCTCAAGTTCATGTGAGTGTGACACTGGTAACTTAAACCAACCGGGCAATACATATTAGGTTCACTGTATATGCAATTTGTACCGTAAAAGCATTATCTCCTTATACTCACTTTCCAATATCCTCATCCCAAGTAAATAGTGATGTCATTTGAGTTGAGTTTGTTATGAGTATGCGAATGGCAATAATATTATAGGTGGCTCCTAACTGTAAAATGATTACATTGACAGCTTACTAAGTAACTAAGAGCTATGAACTTGAACAGGGATTTCATCAAGTAACGTTGCTACATTAGGACTTGGGGTTGTTCAGGTAAAACATTGCATGCATGCACTGTAGTATTCCTCATGCAGCTACCAAACACTGCATATGTATTCCGATCAGAGTAATCTAATATTATCCTAATATGTTTGTAGGTTGTTGCCACTGGAGTCAATACATGGTTGATGGACAAAGCAGGCCGCAGGCTTCTTCTTTTAGTGCGTTCGAAGATATTCTTCATTCTTTCTCTCTGTTAATATATATTTTCAAATTTGAATCTGTATTCCTTTTAGAGAAAAGATAAAATAAACGTAATTTCCAATCTGTAATATACTTCTTTTGCAGATATCCTCATCTGGAATGACTGTCAGCTGTATCCTTGTATCAGTTTCATTTTTTTTGGAGGTCGGTAATGCAATTAGGTTCCATTTGCTCTTCATTTGTTTGAATGTGCGAAATATGTTTATCATCAGTTTCAATATCTCGCGTATTCTGCGTGATATAATTTTTCCTGTTTCCTCTATTCAAATGGGATTGGCTTTTTTATGCTTTCTTCTTGTTCTTTTTCACTGATACCAGGGTGTCGTATCAGACGATTCTCGCTTATATAGCATATTGGGGATACTGTCGCTTGTGGGCCTTGTGGTATGATTTATTGTGCATGCAGATCATAATTATTTTTTTAATGCAAATAATGCTTGTTTATTTGTTTTTTTCAGTGGACGAACTTATTTATTTGTTTTTTTATTTTTTTATCCAGACATTAGTGATTTCCTTCTCTTTGGGAGTTGGAGCTATTCCTTGGGTTATTATGTCTGAGGTATGCAAAATTTGACTATCAAAAGCTTTTTCTTATTTTTGGGCTTGAGATTTATAATGTATATTTCCGGGCACGAGATTTTTTATGTTGAAATCTTGATGGTTATGTTGAATATTTAATTCTGATGGTGGTTTTACTAGATGTCTGAACTTGAATCTAAGCACTGACGAATAGCCGTTAGCATTTGAAAAATATCTACTCTCTTTTGGTTAAGCTATTCCTTTCTTAATATGTATAGGAAACAAATATTTGAGATGGAGTAACTCGAAGTTTCATGATGTGGCTGGCTGAAACACGGGTTTGCCTTTCACAAAGACTAAGAGTTGGTTCAGATAAATATTTGTTAATATGTTTATTTTCTTATGGCTGCTAAATCAGGGTTATGGGTTTGCTCATATGATATTGTATGCTCTTTTCTTCCTGTTAGTGTCTTCAATTATTGTCTCCAGAATTTAGAACTTCAAAGTTTAAGTTGCTGAATTGTGTTACGCTAGAACTCGACTTTTCTTTGTTGTACCATGTATTTTTCCCTTATGTTCTTTGGCTACTGTGAAACTTACACGGGTTAGTTTTTTTGAGGTCCTCATCTTTCTAATTTACAAATTTCAGATTCTTCCAGTAAATATCAAGGGTCTTGCTGGCAGCGTTGCAACATTGGCAAACTGGCTGGTATCATGGATGGTCACAATGACTGCAAATTTTCTCTTAGACTGGAGCAGCGGGGGTAGATCTCTCTTTCTGTCTGTGTGTTTGGAGGTGTTGTGTGTTGGATGGCTTTAATTTTTTTTATTTTTTTTTATGAATGTGGTTTCTTTACTGTCAACAGGGACCTTCTTGATTTACGGGATAGTGTCTGCTTTCACGGTAATTTTCGTGGCTCTATGGGTCCCTGAAACTAAAGGAAGAAGTCTGGAAGAGATTCAATTTTCCTTTAGATAAAAGCATTGGTATGCACTTAAAAGTTCTTCTTCCCTCATGTATCCTAATCCTTTGCAAGTGTTTGTTAATGTGCCGCAGAGTGTGTGCTTGTCATTTGCTCCATAATTTGTTGTATAATTTATTATGTCAGTTGCTTTCTGTTGTTAAAGGTGGGTAAAATTTTTATTTTTAAAATTTCATGTACTGGAAATTAAATATCTCCAGTTTTCATGATAAAAGACTTTGTTCATCTGACTTAACAACTTTTAGCAGTTATCCAATAACTAATACATGTAGACGATGAATGTTGAATTAAGAAACAGTGGAAGATATATATATATATATTAATTTCAGAATGATGCAGAAATTGTCATTTCTGGGATCCATCTGCTTGCAGAGAAGTGAGGAATTGGTTGAGACACCTGCTGTAGACGCAGGGTCGTTCCAGGTGAACCAAATGACCTCCCTTCTTTATTCCCTGAAATGTTGCGTTATCTCCCAGTTGCCTGTACAATGCAAATCCA
>SKCR01004945.1:0-81377 GCA_019454045.1 Zanthoxylum bungeanum | reverse complement strand
TAATCTGGGATTAATTGCGGAGATATTTTATCTAGGATAAAATATCATTTAAAGAGAGATAACGATTAATTTGGAATTAATCGATAAATTAATATATATTCGATATATTAAACAAAATTGGATTTCGAAGAGGAATTGAAATTAGATTTTAATTCGGGCGAACGAGTTAATTTAGAATTAATTCGTTAGCGACGTGAATAGTGACTTCGCTAGGCGTAATCATTTAATTGCGTCGCCACGGAAAATTCGTTAATTTGGAATTAGCGAACCCGAGCCCGGGATTATGTGCGAGCGCATTCGCATTTCGAATTCGAGTGCGACACGCAAGTCAAATCAAGCGTCAAATCATTAGTCACATCAAGCGTCAAATCATTAGTCACTTTGAATGATGTGACAACTTGTCACTTGATTTGATTGATTGATGGATTGATGGTGGTAGTTGGCAAACTTAAATGCCATTTGATTTTTGGTAAAAGATTTAATGATTTTTTGAAATCAATTGTGTATTAGATACACAAATCTTAAAAGCAAAAATCATTACACTTTTTCCATCTCTCTCCTCCCATTTCTCTCTTCTTCTTCACGCATTGGGGCTGAAATTTTCTGTGTTTCTGGTTTGCAAAAACCGAGCATGAGGGAAGCAAAAAGTGAGAAATTTGTGGCAAATTTCTTGAGTGCTAGCACACTACGAGACATGCGAAGGTGATAGGGAAGTCTACCCATGAGCCGGGAATCGTTCGACGAAGCTTGGAGCTTGACGAAGACCTCCAATGGCCGAAACAGTGAGCTGTGACAGTGCTCACTGTCGTGAGCAGTCCAAGGGCAGAAAGTGAAGTTTTGTTGCCTACCGCGTCGCTCAACCGATCGATATGAGTATTCCGCGACTTCCTCAAATAATTCACTTGTGTTTCATGCTTGTTTATTGATATTGGGATGCTTAGAATCTCCAACAATTATTACACACCGTTTTCAGATGTTATAAATTCAACTCATCATTGCACTTTTGAAGACATCCAGAGTAAAACATGGAAGCCACTTTAAGAAGACGAGTTGAAAACATCTGTGTATTTTGCGGTAGTAGTGTTGGTACTAAACCACAATACGTAGAAGCAGCACAAGAATTGGGTCGAGTCTTAGCTGCAAGGAATATGCACTTAGTATATGGCAGAGGCAATCTTGGACTTATGGGGATCGTTTCAAAAGCTGGGCAGTCATGTTTTGGGAATCATCCCAAAACCCTTTGCAGAGGCGAATCTTATTGAACCATCAAACAGAGAGGAACTAATCGTGCCAGGTATGTCCGAACGATTGGTAGAAATGATTAACCGTGCTGATGCTTTTATTGCTTTGCCAGGTGGCTTGGGTACATTGGAGGAAATTTTTACAGTGTTATTTTGGGCAAACCTGAACATACACCAAAAACCGTTTGGACTGTACAACGTTGACATATTTTATGATTTTCTTTGTGTGTTTCTTGATGATGCTCGGAGAAATGGATTCGTGTAAAAACCTATGAAATAACTCCTCTTTACTGCCAGAACTGCTCCGGATCTAATTGACCAAATCTTAGCCCATGAACCACAAATTGACCTTATCCTTTCAAAGATAAATTGGTCCGAGGACGATCGTGGTAAGAGGTGTCAGATTAATCTGGATCTTAACCTTTAACTTTTCGTGTAGAATTTCAGTTAACCAGGTACTATCTTCTAAACTCTTCTTCTACTGTTTAAGACATTGGGGACAATGTCTCATTTAGGTTTGGGGGAGGAAATTAGTTGATCAATATCTTGTTTTTAGTTATGTGTTGTTTTTATTTTTAGTCCAAAATTTTTCAAAAAATACAAAAAAAATTGAAATTTTTTAAAAAATTATAAAAATATTTTACGTTTTTGTGTTTTTATTTTGACTAAAAAGTTGAAATTGGTAAGAGATAGCGGAGTAAGGAGTTTCCACTTCTGAGACGTATTTCAAACCTATTTTCGGAACAAGTTAATTTTTGTTTATTTCATTTTGAATTATTTAATTTGTAATTCTCTATATTACTGACTAAACTGGATCTTCATAAGCTCAGTTGGCAGGTATTATCAACATGCATGGTAACATATAGACATGAGCTATAATTGAAAAGTTTGTAATATTCAGTGCTCTAGTTTAATTGGAGAAAGCATCTCAAAAAGTGATGGAGTAAAAAAAAACATCTGAGGTCCGAGTTATTAAGTCTATAAGGGCGTTTTAACACCTAGTGCCCTAAAGCCAACTGGTTTGGGAGTCACTGGCCCAAAGCTTGCTACAAGGATCAAAGATGCTGCAAAAATATATATATCTGAAGTCTGAGTAATTAAGTCTGTTGGGGTGTCTTAACACCTGGTGCCCTAAAGCCAACTGGTTTGGGAGCCACAGACCCAACACTCGCTACATAGATGGAAGATATTGTATATAAATAAAAAAAAATCAAAGAAGAAAAATCAGAAAAATCAGAAAAATTATTCCATTTCTGCAAAAAGGTGTGAATTCTGATAAAACTTTAGGACAAAAATATTACTCTCTTATCAACTGCACTTGTGACTGTTGTGGGAAAAAATGAGTTGATTAATATTTTGTCGGCTGTGCATATGGAGAATGGGAATATAATCGGAGAATTTACTTATTCAGTAATTTAGAAAGAAAGAAAACAACTAGTAACTTGGAGTATAATTTTCACCTGATTAGTCACTAACTTTTTTATTCTCTTATCTTTTTGCTTTTGTGTGCATTAGTTTTATTATCTTTTTACTTTTGTAAAACGTTTGTGGGTATCGTTGCTGTAAGCCCTCACGAGACTATAACTCGTCCACTAGGACACCTAGAGGTTTAAAGGCTTGTTGCATATGCTAAATGCAACCGTGATCCCTACGAAAGTGGTTTAGTTTAATTTTAATTGTTTCTTGTATTTTATTTTATTGTTTCGCTCGAGGATTAGCAAAATTTTAGGTTTGGGGGTGTGATGAGCGGAAAATATATCAATATTTACCGTCCCTTTTACTTAATATTTTGTTAAGTTTCTCGGGTTTGATGAACGTTTTGAAGTGTTTTAGTTTATTTTATAGATAAAATAATATTGGGACACAATGAAATTATTTAGAACGAAATGTGGGTCAAATAAGGGCAAAAATTGGACTTGACATATTAATTTTGGAGATTGGAAACTTGAAAGGGCGTTTTAACGAAGTGCAGTTTTGGAAATTCTAGTTTTACGCATCGGTCGTATTTTGGGCATAACTGTTTACTCCAATATCGGATTGAGCTGGTTCAAGTTCCATATTAAAGAAGACTCAAATATTTACAACTTTGAAAGAAAAAATAATTTCGAATTCTGAAGATTTCATGCCCGAAATTGATGAACCAGCCAGAAGTGTGTTGTGTGTAATTATTAAAGTCATTTTCAAAGCAAAAAATAAATTAATAAATAAATATTAAAAATTATCAAATCACCACCAAACATGATAAGAAATTAGTGGAGCAATTAATAATGGATTTGGTGGAGCAATTAGTGGAGCAATTAATAATGGATTTGATGGATGCAAAATTTTGCCTATAAATACCAAGCCATTTCATTTGTAAATTCATACTTTCTTCTAAGGAATTCCTTAAGAATACTAAGAAGATTGTATCTTGTTTGTTTATTTACAGCTTTCAGTAATTAATTTCCGCTTTCGCACTTTCTTTTCTTTACTTTTCAGTTTTTACTTTCCGCAATATACTTTTACGCACAATACTTTTCTTTCTTTAATTTTCAGTTTTTACTTTTCAGTAATGAGGAGGTAACTCCCCTTTGCTGGGGTAAAAGGTAAAACTTTTATTACTAATATTTAGATTAATCTCCCTTAATTATAATATATAAACTAGTTAAAACCTTACTTAACGAGGATACCGCCATATTGGTCGGTTGATAATTTTTTAAATTGGTTTTAACCTGACTAAACTGGATACCGCCTGATTGGTCGGTTGGTAATTAATTATTAATTTGACTTAATCTCGATACCGCCTATATGGCTAGTTGGTAATTATCATGCAAAGTTAATATATTATATTAAGGGATATATCTAAAATAGAAGTAATAAAAAAAGATCATTTTACCTCAGCATTTTCTTTTATTTACTTTTACTTTATTTACTTTTCAGCAATTTACTTTTCAGCATTTACTTTTCAGCAATTTACTTTTCAGCAATTTACTTTTCAGCATTTACTTTTTAGTAATTTACTTTTCAGCATTTACTTTTCAGCATTTAATTTCAGCATTTAATTTCAGCATATACTTTCCGTCATTTACTTTTCAACAATTTACTTTTCAGCATTTTACTCTATGTCTTTTATTTTATTTAAGTTTTTACTAGCCCTAGTTATGTGTCGTAACTAAGTTAGTTATCTGGGGTTGTGATGAATTCTAATATCACCGGTTTATAAGGGGTTATTTTATAGTTTGGGTAATTTAAAGGTTTACTTATTAAGTCTTAAGCTTAATGCGTCTTGTTAATTGGCCACTAATAAGATTGATCTGGTAAATCTAAAATAAACTTGACAAAGGAATTTTAGGTTTCAGCCTTAGACTTAATAGCCCACGATCTTCCTTGAGGATAGATAACCCTTTAATAGATTTCCTTACAGGATAAACATATACCTGTCGGGCGGGGGTAGCCATAATGGGAACTTAAACTTAATGAATCCAGGTAATTTGGTTGACATAGACATATGGTTCAATTGGGTTATACTGGGTATTTGCGTCTGACCATCGACAGAGGCTTTCGCATAATTTAGTGTTCCAGGTTAGTAAACGATATATTACACAAAAATGAAAAAACCACTTCATCTTTAAAATGATATTGGAAGATTCACAACCCTAGATAGTTTCCTAATATTGAATTTTCTTAAACCTACTTTCGCGAAATTTTATTTACTTGTTTTTAAATTCAAAATCATCACCATTTCAAATCAATCAATCAACCTGTTAGATGCTAGTAATCATTTGACCTCATAAAATTAATAGATTAGGTATTAAGTCCTCGTGGGATCGATACTTTTTATACTACTTGAACGATACGTGCGCTTGCATTATACTTGTGTGTAAGCACCGATCATCATTTGCAGATTTGATCGATCTTGTTATTCACAACTGTATTGAGCTGGATCTTTTGGATGTCTGCTACTCATTTGGGCATATTCCTTTATGTTGGCCACAATGAATTATTATTAGCCAGTTCTTAGAATATATCTCATGCTTGACGTTCCTCTTTTCCCATTAGTGCACCTCATGCGGCTGGATCCATTATGGACTTCATCATCCCACTAAGCCTATTGTAGAAAGTCTTTACCTGCAACCATTTTACAATCTCTTGATTTGGGCACTTTCATAGCAGCTCCTTGTACATCTCTCATACCTGGTAAAGGGTTTGAGAGTCATATTTTATGAAGGATGTGATGTCATTTCTTAATTTTACAGACCTGGCTGAGGGAAAGTATTTTGTGAGGAACTTTACCGCCAACTCTGCCCAAGTTGTGATGGACCTTACTGGTAGTAAATTGAGCCATCCTTTAGCTCTATCTCGTAAGGAGTTAGGAAAATCTCGCACCTGTGTTTGTTCATCTGCCCCTCAGTTGTAGTTAAACGTGCCACACACTTCTAGGAAGCTACTGATGTGGGTGTTTGGATCCTCAAGTGCACCACCCTCAAACTGCACCGACTTTTGAATCATATGAATGCATGTCTTGATATCACATGTGTTTCGGAAAGGGTGAGAGGACAATACAGGAGATGAAACCATCAACCACCGGGATTATCCTATCCCGAATAGGAATTGGTGGTGCTTCTTCCAAGGGTTTTGGTTCCTGATTATTCATATTGAGCTCTGCCTCTTGGTCTTCTCGCCTATCCCTTCTCAATTGATGGAAAGTTCTCTCGATTTCTGGATCAAGCGGAAGGAGTTCACAGCTTCTACTTCATCGCATATAAACATTCAAGAACCTTAATTAGAACTTAAATGAAAAAAATAAAAATAAAAGTAAAAATACAAATACAAATAAAACATCTAAATAACAAGTAAAATACTTCATCCTAAAATTAATAATAAAGGTTATAATAAGTCCCCGGCAACGCGTCAAAAACTTGATCATGATTTTCACACGTTACGCAAGTGCATGTATCGCTCAAGTAGTATAAAAGTAATCAATCCCTCAAGGACTTAACACTTAAGTTACTAACCCTTAAGACTAATTAACTTACAAGTATCTAATTGAGATTATATATGATTTTGAATTAAGTTTAAATTAAAGCTAAAGAAAATAAATAGAACTATTGTAACTTTCAAAGGAAATCAATGAGAATAAAATATTCAGAGTTGTGAATCCACCCAATATTATTTTAAAGATGAATTGGTTTTCCTATATTCGTGAGATAAATTGACTTATTAACCTGGAACACTAAGATATCCACAAGCCTCTTTCAATGGTCATGTGAAAATATTTAGACTAAACAATAAACTATATTTATATGTCAACTACCTAGCCCTAATTCATTAAGATCAAGTTCCAATTATGGCTACACCTGCCATACATGTATATTTCTATCATGAAGGAAAATCCCTAAGGTGAGATCGTGTGCTATAGAATCTAAGGCTAAACCTAAAATTCATTTATCAAGTTCAAATAAGTTTACCATATCAATTTTATTGGTGATCAGACAACAAGAAGCATTAAAAACAAGATTCAATGAACAAGCCAAAGCATGACACAGAATATAAGGAAAATCAATTTATAAACTCAAAATATTGGGTTTCATTGCAACCCTAGATTAGAGGTTTAATTACTACACATGCTCAAAAATTATAAATAGATATTCAATGATAAACAAAATATCAAAGAGGTAAAAGGAAGAAGAAACTCTGTCGAGATCGCCAATCATACACTCCCTACTGTTGTATTTTTATGTTGTGCTCCTCTAATATGCTTTGTATTTCTCTCAAAAATCTCTTTGGAGACTGTAAAATTAGGTTATAAGACTCCTCCCTAGGTTTTGGGATAATTTATTGTTTATATAGGAGGTCCAAGGGTTGTACCCACTTAAAAATCAAGTCTGGAACGAATCTGGAAAGCACTCCCCACGTCGCGACTCACATTATCACGCATCGCAACACCCAAGTTCTTCATCGGCGCGTCATGATACGCCATCAACAACCACTCTCCAGATAGTTTTTGAACTAGTGCACGTCTCGATGAGCGATCTAGCGTCGAAACGCTCATTTTGACTATGAATTTGTCTCAATTTGCTCTGTATTTTACCGCTTTCATCCTTCGTTGATTCCGCTGAGTCTCAAAATTATTTTTACCTGTAAAACGAACCCAAAACACATCAAAGCAGTCATAAAACTTGAGATAACTACACAACATCAAGTTAGAGGAGCGGGCAAGTATATGCATATTGGTCGCTCATCAAGGTCCATATGGATAATTTATTATCCCGATGCACATAAATTACTAGTACTTTATCGTGTAAAAAATTTTTAAAAAAACATTACACGAAAAAGTACTAGTACTTTGCGTGCATCTTAATGATACCTGACCTGAACCTAACTCTCTCTCTATATGTGGGGTGTGTGTGTGTGTGTATATATATATATATATTTCTATATTTTATTGTGATTCTTAATTTAATAAGTAATCCCTCTGTATAGATATATATTTGATTCCTTTTACGATTTTCAACCAAGATGAAACCCTATTGATAGTAATGAATTAGATGGAGCTTCAGATGAACAAACAATGGTGTCTTTGAAGTGGCTGAAATCAAACAATGAGAAAATTTCAGCTAAAGATCACTTGATGAGAGTAAAGATCAAGAAAAATCTACCATAGAGTATGCGTGTAACACCCCGAAATTATTTTTACCCATACTTTAAATTATTAATTTGGTATGTTGGAACTTTAGGACTGGATTGTTTAGTTTATAAAAATTAGATTTGAAAATGATAAAAGGGACAAGTTTAGGGAAACATTTAATAATTGCCTTATAGTATATAAAAAAAATAGAGAGAAAAACCTAATTTTGCTTTTCATTCCCTTTCACTAATCAGCAGCAACCCTTACGAGAGAGAGAGAGAGAGATAGAGAGAGAGAGAAGAGAGAGAAATGAGAATAAGTCCCCCCCGATCTGTCCAATTTGGATCCAATTTCAATCGGGTCTTTTAGAGAAAGCGTAGATTTCGACAAGAAGATTATTTAGGTGGTGGTTTCATCTCGGGAAACTCCCTATTTTTGTAGAAATCCCGGTAAGAAATTTTTAGTGGTTTTTCTTGATTTCCCGTTGATCCGGAACTTCGATTGACAAACCGTCAGTGACATTGGAACCGGAAGGGGGAGATGATGTAACGACCGATAGTTTTACTACAGCATACAGTGGTACTGTTACATACGGGACGAAGCCACATAAAATAAATTATGTTGAGACTCAAATATACGCATGGTATGACGTTGGGAACAGTAGGTAAATTCTTCGAAGTCCCAGGACGAGACTGTACAATGTTCCCCTTGTATAGCCCGTGGTATTTGGGGTATAAAGTTTTCATACGAACTCTGAATTTTATGAATTTTATGTCGTCGGAAATCTGAGATCGAGACCTACAACTTCCGCATTAAATATTTTCCCAAAACTTCCGCGTTGAATATTTTCCCAAATTCGGACCAAAAGTGGCAATCCTTGGAGGACTTAGAGAATGAAGAAATCCAAGAAAAAGAGGTAAAACCCACTTAACCCAATTCTTGATTTGTTTAATTTTGGAGGTATTAAGGTAGATTAGAGTTAATGGCATGTTAGGAGCTACATATGGTTGGTTTACAAATAAAGAAATGGGTTATGGAGTCAAGCATTTGAATTTGAAAAGTTTAAAGTTTGTTTTAAGAATAATGGAATTGGAAATAAATGAGTGGTTAATGATGATGAAATGGTAGTTTATAATGTGTGAAATTGATGTGAATTATTGGATTGTGCACTGGAAGTGGTATGGAAGTATTAAGAATGTTTTTGGGTGGAAAAACGCATAAAGAAAGAGATGTAGAAAACTGTGAATCAGTTCTGTGTCACGATGCAGGAAAAAACTCGCGTCGCGACGCGTGCTGGAATTCAGAGAAGCTTCTGGTTGATGCGCGTCGATAAGCGTGAGACATTTACGTCGCGACATGAAGATAGAAATTCCACCAAATTGATTCTAAACCATTCCAGTTCCACCCCAGCATGTTAGAGGCCGCCCTAAGGGTCTCGTATTAGTCTGTAATCGCATAGTACATCATGATATAAATATTTGAATGGATGAATTTAGTTTACTGCGGAAATGTTCCCTAGCCTAGTTCTAACCAAGGTTGTCAATTTTAGATTATCGCATGAACTAGAAATTTCCCTCAGCAAGTGGAAGCCAGCCAGTTTCTGAGCTCAGTGAGTGGACACCTCTCTCTTTAAGTTGATTTTATTATTGATTTACTTATTCTTTATAGATTGAGACTTACTTTTCTGTAAATAGGGCGTTAGCCATTATTTACTTACAGTTGTTTTTCAGACAGTAATGATTTAGAAAATAAATATTTTTTTTAAACATGAGATTTATGTTTTTTCGGGGCATGAGGGAAAAACTCACCCGAGTATGTAACTTGAGACAGTATGGAATTGACGGTTATAGAGACATGTGCACATGTAGAGGACTAGAGGGACGTCAATACGTAACGCCCCTAGATCCTAGTTTCAGAGCCAGGATGACGGCATAGGTTTGTGTACCTGGACTCTAGTTTAGAGCTTGGGTGGTAGCATAGATCCGCACCCCCAGTTCTAGTTTGTGGCTTGGGGGACGACGATACGTAACGCCCTAAGACCACTAGTTTCAGAGACAGTAGTGGCATGCTTTGGAGGACGGCGATACGTAACGCCCCAAAGTCATGGATTTGCACTACTTGCTACAGTTAGGCGTATGGGGGGACGACGATACGTAACGCCCTCATACGTCAAGGTTTTTCAGATACAGAGCAATTCACAGTTTTCAGATTTTTAGTACACAGTTTTCAGAAATTAGATTTTAGAAAATAGTTTTTGGAAACCAGAGTTTCAAAGGTAGTTTTCAGAAAGATTAGTCTTATTAAAGAGATTTTAGATGGAGGTTTCAGAAAAGAGACTTCATATGAAGTGATTTTTCTAAAACTTTAGTTTTAAAGACCTAATGATTTGATTTGAGTTTTTCAGTTTTCTTGTCCACTCACTTAGATCAAATAGCGATCTAACCCCCCACTCCCAGTTTTCTTTGGTGGTAGGTTTTCTTGGAGGACAAGCTCGGGAGGACGGATAATGATACAGTCACTAGGGTTTGGAGTCCACCAGTTCTGAGTCAGAGAGTATAAGAGTCTAGTCAGAGTCAAAGTAAAGTTACATGCATACATTAGTGTTGTATAAGTCATTAAAGTGTTGTAAAGAGAAGTACATTTGAATATATAATTATGAGTAATAAAAGCATTTATGTTGATGAGTTGGGCTATGGTCCATATATATGATTTTTCATTTAGACGGTTTAGTAGCAAAGAATATAGCCGAAAAGTTAGAGGCTTATGGGGTTAGTATTGCTATCCCATGCTGGTGACATCTCCCAGATTCGAGGATGTTACAGACGAATGCTCGACCACCGGAAAATTTGGAATCCGCCCAGTGCGTGGCACTCACGCGCGCCTTGCGCAGTGGCGCATGAGGCCCACGCACGGCCTGGACCAGAAACGTGTGGCCCACACGCGCTAGAAAATTTGTTCGTGCTGACTTCCCGAATCTTCCTCCGTGATTTCCCGACCATTCCGAGTAGTAACAGATCATAGAATCTGTATTTTCGTGTAATTTGTCGTTATTTTCAGTTTATTCATGTTATATGTTTCGAAACGTAAATAGCTTTAAAGTATGATTAGTTTACATGCTTAGACCATATAAATGATTGTCTTGTGGTCGGAAGTGAATAACAAATTTAATCAGAGAATATGGTCGAGTAAGATTGTGTGTGAAATTATTGTGAGCCCGAGATTTGGGTTAGTAATGTTGAATTAAATTGTGGGTGCATATGTTGTGAATGAAATTTGATTGTAAGTCGATGATTATGGGTTGAATAATGAAAGTCTGTATTATAGACGGAACTTTGCCTAAATTTCGTTAGGATTACGAGAGCGACCGAGTCACTTTTCCTTGCATATTCTTTCATCTATTCTAGTTAGAATTACGTTCCTTATCATAAATTAATTTGTCTCTATAGGTGATCGTGATACCGTAAGCGGGGACGGTCCTGCTGCATAGTTACATTTTCTATAGTCAGCTCACCAGGTGCGTGGATAAGCTTGTAACATTGATGTTTTCTAAAGTATAGAGTATGTATGTTTTCTTAAATGAATTTTCATGATAATGCATTAAATGATTTAATTTTTAGCAAAATTTATATTTTGCTATAAAAGTATGGACGAATATTGACTATGTTGAAATCATGTGTTTGTGATATATGAGAAACTTGCATGATTTGAGATATATGAGCATGTAGTTTAGAAATGATTTTTATTCTAGGATGCACTCCGTGTACTTATACGTGCCAGATTATTTGTCATGAAATGAGGTCTCATGTTTCCAGTTTTACTCCGGATGCCAGTTATTACCGTGAGGATGCCCCATGTTGCCAGCTTTGCCGTATTGTCACGAGAGTGTGCATATAGATGAATGAAAAACCTTATTTTTACAGATATTCTTGAGTATAATGAGATTTATGAGAAATGAGATTTATGATTTCAAGTAAATATTTGATATATGGATTTACAACTTTATGTATTTATTTAAATTATAAAAGACTTATTCGATACACCTTGTTACTTGTTTATCCACGACACTAAGCTGTGATCCATTGCATTAAGCGTGAGCTTACCCTTTTCTTTAACTTTTCAGGTTTAGCGGATTAGTAGATCATTCATTTTTCATCTGCTGTTTCATCATCATTTCCTGCCAGTAGAGAAAAGTTGTGCCAAAAATAGAGTGTCTTTGTTATGTTTTAAGATTATTGTTCTAGATATGTCATTCTTGAGAGAATTTATTATTTGGTTATAGGCACTGAGCCTTTATTTGATACTGAGAATATTTACTTTTCTTCATGGATATTCTTTTGAGTTGGATCATGGAGATCCTATTTATATCATGACATTATTCAGTTTAGATTTGTCTTTTGTATTTGAAGAATTAGTCCATTTTACAGGGGAAACTCTGTCCGTTTCAAGTCTCTGTCTCACCCCTACCCTACCTAAGGGGACGGGTGTGACAATGTTGCTAAGAATTTTGGTGAAGGCAAAGAGGCCATGAAGCAACTATATATTGAATCTGATTCTTGAATGGGTGCAAACCGATCACCTTAAAAAAATGCATGATAGAGTCAGCCGTCTCTAGTAACCTTCCCTATCCACAGTGTTTGGTCTTTGTGTTGGCCAATTTCGTAACAAATCAAGCTCAATTAAGTTGTGATGAGTCTTGAAGATCTTAGAGCAATTGGACAAGCATTTTGAAGAGATTGGATGAAGATTTCAGAGATCACGTTCGTGTCGCATTTGTCTTAGAATTTGAACGAAACCTTCCAGTGGCTTCACGTTCGAGTTATGATCGTTATCACGTTCGAACGAAACCTTCAAGTGGCTTCTCATTCAAGTTGCGTTTGTTATCACGTTCGAACTTGGTTTGCGGAACAATGCACGTTCGTCACGTGTTTGACTGGCGTTCGAACACCCATGCATATTCTGCTTATTTTGGAAGCTTCTTTGAAGACTTTTGGAGAATTGGAAATCCTATTTATATAAAAAAAAATCATAACCATTTTTCCCGGTATTGAAAACATGATATTCATAACCTCCACATCCTTTGTTTCCTCATTCTTGAAAAATCAGATTAAAGACTTATTGAATTTCATGTCTTCTTTCTTTTGGTGAGTTTATCCATTAATAACCATCAACACAAATACAACCCTAACCAATACCCTAAACCTTCAGAGTCCTAACGTGGAGATTGGTAGTCGGAGTTCCGGTATCACAAGTTTACGGATTTGATTCACTCAGAGACTTCAGAGATTCTGAAGAATGTTGCTTAGTGTGGGCTCGGATAGTTTTTTGGGTTATTACAGTAGATATATTTGAGTCGGTAAAGTTGTTGTCATAGGTCTTATAACTGTCACTGTAAGTTTTCTCTACATAGTGAATTCATGTGGTAACTTATATCTAGAGTGGTTTTTCTTTGTCAATAGTTTTCCATTCTGTCAACAAATAATTGTGTTGATTGAGTTTATTTCTTTATTTATTTTCAGCTCGCTCATTATTGCATAAATTAGGATTGTGGTCATTGATTAGACTTAAGGGTGTTTGGACTTAGACATAAAAATTCTAACTTAGACTTGTTTTAGATGGAATAGATTTTTAATTGCGCAAGAGTACACATATTCCCCCATAGGTATATACGGTCAGAACATGTATCATAATTTCAATTGGTATCAAAGCGTAATTTCGATCCTTAACCCTTTAACTATGAATAGAAGTCAACGCATGAATTGTTTCTCATTCTTTGATGGGACAAATTATCCTCATTGAAAGGTTGGCATGAAAGCGTTTCTCAAATCTTTGGATGAGAGGGTATGAATGTTTGTTCAGTATGAGTGAAAGGAACCCATGATCATTCTCAACGAGATTTCGACACCCAAAGATAAACTCAACTGGTCTAAAAATGAGTTTAACCAATCTTACATTCCTGATCCGTCGGTTGTTGGGTATATGGATTACTTATTTGCAAATGGAACATCTACATATTTAAAAACTCATTTAGGGTTCTAAAATTTAGGGACGCCCTTGCCTCTCATCTCATTAGAGAAATTCCCCTTAACCAAATCGTATCAAGAAAATGATAAATACACACCAATTTGCACATAATTAGAAAATATTAAAAAAAAAATTATTAGTGTGTAATGGTGATATATTTTTTGTCTTAATATATAATTTTTTTTATCTTAATACTTGTTTGGTAGAAGTTTTAGGAAAGGCAAAAAAATTCTTTGAATCTCAAAAGCTGTTTTTAATTTTTTTATAATGTTTGGTTGCATTTAGAACAACTTTTGAGAAATAAAAAAAATTATTTTATTTCTATTAATAAAAACTCAAAATTTTGGCTAGTGAGAGTAGAGATTGAAATTAATTTTTTTTAAAGAATTAAATTATTTAAATGATTTTTATTTTATTTCACAATATTATTTCATTCATTTCATAACAAAACATAAAAAAAATATCAATTAAAATAATTTTTTTAAGTTTTATTAAAAAATTTCATTGACAATCAAACACATAAAAACTCTCATTAAAGTAAAACTCTCATTAGAGTTATAATAATAAAAATTTCACATCATTTTAAAGACTCAACATTTAATCTTGTAAAAATACTTTCCTCTCATTCAATCTTAACAAAATGCTTTACTCTCCTTAATTTGGGAAAAAAAATAGATGACTCTTGGTCTGATCAATTATAACTTTACGATTAATGAATTGGAATGCTTGAATAGTTGTTGACGACTACTTTTCATTCGAATGATAATATGAGAAATTAACCCCTCGAATAAACCTCACTCAGCAGTGAATTTGTTTGGTTAGTAGGGAATCAAATGCAAACTCAGCAAATAGACAGATAAATCACAGAGGGAATGATTTACGTGATTCGACGGAGAGTGGCTCTAACCTACATCCATTGGAGAAATGGGGGTGTGTTTTATTACTGCTCGGAGTCAAAACTGACCCGAGCTATAAGTGGGGTAATGAACTTATAAAAAGTTTACAACACCTCGGGTCTTACACTAGCCCATTATAATTCCCTCAATAGTCAGACAATCGATCAACTTTCTCTCTCTATCACTAGATTTTTGGCTCTTGGTTTCCCTTTAAGTGTTGAGATGCAAATTTTGCTAACCCATGAATATGAGACTTCAACCCCTTTATATAGGCTTCCAAATCCAATATTCTATCGCCCATGATGTTAGCTCATGTCACTCTGTCATCATTATAGCATCAACTCTCATCAATTACCCACAATTTGACCAATCAAATTAGTCTTTTTCCCTGTCACTGCACCGGCCTATGACAGTTCTGCTCTATCATTTTCCTTGCCACTACATCACTCTATGGCGGCTGACAGAGCTTACTTTCATAGTGAATAACTATTTTCTCATATTCATCATTAGCCTTCTAGAAGAGTATCTTCTCACTTTAGAACATACGTCACTTGATTCAAGTGCAGATTAGCCTGTGATCCCTATCTTCGTTCCTCTAGTCAGCATACCGAGATGGATGATAATGATCAATACCCCATCTAACCTCTTCAATCAGGTTGGGTTGCCAAGCATGGAACACCTCGGGTCGGTTTTGTTGGTTTTCAGAGTTCATGCGCATCGGAAATCAAGTTCAGTAACAGGAAAAAATTTATTTTTCATGAACAATAAAAACTGGATCCGTATTTTTCTAGTATATTAATAATATATAATATTTATAATTCAAGTAAGAATTATACTTGTAGATCTGGATCTCTATTAATCATGATTCTTTGAACCATGTTCTTCCTCGACTTATCTCCTCACCTCCAACGGTACGTGTGGACGTGAAAATAATTACAAAGAACACTCTAATTTATTGAAGGATCTGTATACTCAGCACATGAGACGAATCATGGGTGCTATTTTCTTTTTTGGTTTTCTCAAAACCAAATAAAAAGAAAACTTTTTTCCTTTATTTTTAGCACACTCACGTTTCTGGTTGTTGTTCCTTTTGATGTTTGATTAAAAGTCATCAAAATCAAAATTAAAAATACTGCTCATGTTTGTTTTGCTTTTTTTATAGTTTGGATGAATTTTTGATCAAATCAAATTCTAATCCATGCCTACGTTTTTTATTTTGTTTTTATCAAAACAATGACAACCAAATCCATAAAGAATATTATCAATTTTGATTTTCAAAAAATCAAAATAAAATCCTTTAATATTTATCCTATAAATTATCAAAGATAATTCATTAAAAAATAATTTTCAAAGTTTTCAACTTTTGAAAATATTATCTCATTAAATTAAAATTTAATTAATCAAATTAATTAAATATTAATTTTCATAATATAATAAATAGATACATTATCTATTGATAAATATATTAGGACAACCTTTGTCATAATTTCCAAACAAGAGTTATATGGAATATTTAGAATGTAAAATAATTCATAATTATTTTACATAATTCACAACTATTTTTCTTCGCAATTATTATCGTTCGAACAGTGATTGAAGACGACGAGGGGACCGATGGACCTATAATTCTAAGATCCAATAATTTCGTCGATTAATTATAAACTCTTTTATTAATCAAATGAAATTATTAATTCTATAGTAACTCCACTAAATACCCAGAATTGCACTCTCATAATTATAGAATTATTTACTCAAAGTATTCGTCTATTGATATAGTCATTGCCTATGCAATTATCCTCAATAACAGATTCGTAAAGGAGGTAGGTATAAAATGTCTGTTAACCTCTCAAATTACATCTTTATCCTTGAATTCCATTAGTTCTCAAGTGAACAATTAATTCATGACTTTCATGAATTTGCGCGCTAATCATTCAGGTCTTGAACTAAAAAACAAGGGAATCTTATGAACGGATTTCATTGTATCAGGTTAGCATTCCCAGCTATTCATTTAACTCATTCCCAAAATACAAGGTTTACGAAATGTAATAAATACAAAGCCATACCGAGTAAATTAAAGAATAAATTAATATGATATAGGAGTCTGCTAAATACAATGAATTAAGATCATCAAATATATGACCATCATTATGATAAAATTGATATTCTTTATTTAACAAAAATTATTAGAACTTTTCAATTTTATCTGATCATGTCCAATATAATCTTATTATATAAGATACATTCATTTTTATATCTATACATAATATAGTCTGGATAGAACTATATCATTCATAATGGAATAAACTGTATTTATGACTTTGGATTTGAAGATTCCCAACTTCAAATCATAGTCATGGACAAATTTTGATTATTACTCTTTAAATTTTATCCATGCATATATGTATGTAATATTTTACATATACATATGTGTTCAATTTAAAACTACATAAATAATCACGGAATTTTCATGAATTTTATAAAGCAAATCAAAATGCATACATAGAAAAAAATCGAATCATAAATTTATTAATCAATCATGCTTCAAACACATTTGATTGGCGGGCATAAAAATCCCAACAAACTCCCACTTGCCCTAAAGCAAATGAGACATGTCTCTAATCCCCAATTCTTCTAAATGCCCCTCAAAACTCTTTTCAGGCAACGTCTTGGTAAAAAGATCGGCTAGATTCTCTGCAGATGGAATCTTCAGAACAGCCACGTCTCCGCGTTGCACAATATCCATAATCACATGATATTTCCTCTCAAAATGTTTTGATCTCTTGTGGCTTCTTGGTTCTTTGGAATTAGCCACTGCACCAATATTATCACAATAAAGTGGCAATGACTTGTCCATATCTGGAACCACTTCCAGATCAGTAAAGAACTTTCGGAGCCAAACCTCTTCTTTGGCAGCTTCACAAGCAGCCACATATTCGACTACCATAGTTGAATCAACAATACATGATTGTTTGACGCTTCTCCAAACTATAGCTCCCCCACCAAGAGTAAATATTGATCCAGATATAAACTTTCGATCATCTGTATCTGATTGAAAAACAGAATCAGTATATCTAATCGGAATCAAATCCCAGCCAGAATAAACAAACATATAATTCCTCGTTCTCAGTAGAGACTTGAGAATATGCTTAACTGCTACCCAATGATCTAATCCTGGATTTTTCTGAAAACGATAGACTATTCCCACTGCATAGCATATATCAGGTCTTATACATAGCATAGCATACATCAAGCTCCCTACTGCCGACGCATATGGAATCTGTCTCATATCTTCTTCCTCTTGGGGTGTCGAAGGACACTGCCTTTTAGAAAGAACAACTCCATGACAGGAAGGTAAATTACCTTTCTTGGAGTTTTACATTGAATATCTAACAAGCATCTTGCTAATATACAGTGCCTGAGACAGGGCTAGTAGCTTTGTCTTGCGATCTCTAATAAGACGGATCCCAAGAATATAACTTCATTCTCCCAAATCTTTAATTTGGAATTGTTCAGCCAGCCAAGCCTTTACGTCTGATAATAGTTCTACATTATTCCCAATAAATAGAATATCATCAACATAAAGTATTAGAAAGACCACTCACTTGTCCTTGATGAATTTATAAACACAAGATTCATCAGGATTTTGGATAAAGCCATAAGATTTGATCGCCTCATCAAATCTCATGTTCCAAGATCTGGACAATTGTTTAAGTCCATAGATAGACCTTTGCAACTTGCAAACCTTTTACTTTTCGTCCTTACTTATAAAACCTTTTGGTTGCTCCATATAGATGGTCTCTTCAAGATAGCCAATCAAAAAGGCTGTCTTGACATCCATATGCCAAATTTCATAATCATAATGAGAAGCAATGGAAATCAAGATTCGAATGGACTTCAGCATGGCTACTGGTGAAAAAGTTTTCTCATAGTCAACTCCTTGATTTTGGTATAACCCTTTACCACTAGCATTTCTTTGAATGTCTCTACATTACCGTCCACTCCCCTCTTTCTTTTATAGATCCATTTTCACCCTATAGGATTTACTCCTTCAGGTAGATCTACAAGCTCCCAGACTGAGTTGGAATACATGGATTCCATCTCAAATATCATAGCCTCAAGCCATTTCTCTTTGTCATGATCTTCCATTGCACATCTATATGTCAATGGGTCATTTATTCCATCATCAGTGATAGCAATTTATGCTTCATCTTCTTGTCTATATCGAGAAGGTAGTCGTACTATCCTCCCACTACGATGAGGTGGTAAGTTGTTCTGACTCGAAGATGTGGTCTCCTCGCTTTATGGAACAATAATCCTAGCAGGTTGTTGACTGATCTCATCAGATTTTAATTCCTCCAAGACTATCTTACTTTGAGGTTTGAAGTCTGCCATATAATTATTCTCAAGAAATGTGGCATTTGTCGACACAAATACCTTATTATCTCAAGGATTATAAAACACACCTCCCCTTGTGCCTTTTGCATATCCTACAAAGAAACAAACTTCAGAACACATTTCCAACTTTGTTGTCTTACCCATTAGCACGTATGCTGGGCACCCCCATATTACGCCAAATATCTTAGTTTGACCAGTAACGCGTAAGGATTTTCTTTTTCGGGATAGTAAATAATTTCCGGAATCGATTTATAAATAACAAACATGCACTCAAAACGAAACCTAAATTTCTCCCTTGTATTTCTCTCTTGGATTTCTTCAAAGCCCAACAACCAAATAAAAGAAAAGAAGGAAGAAATAAGCCCGAACCCAATAATCAATTAAAAGAAGAGAGAGAGAGCCCAAAGCCCAAGTAATGAAACTCCTACACTTTTCTAGAATTTATTAAGTAATGGAAATAATAATTAAGCAAAAAGAAAAAGAAAAGAAAAACACACTTCATTTCTTTTTTTTTGGTTATGGACGTGAATAGAGAGGGAAATAGAGCAAGTTGAACTTTCTTGGTAAGAATCACGGCTTAATTAGAGTAAATCCATCAAAGCAATCCTAAGAGAAGAAATAGAAGAGCAAAGTGCTTTGTTAAGGAAGGAAAAGACATTGACATTGAATCAAGGTAAGGGTTCTTAACCTAAATTTTAATGATTTGCATTTTGGTAGTTGGATGATGGTGGTGAGTTAATGACTTGATAATAATGAAGATTGGATAGTTTGTGTTGAAGAAATGAATGTTTGGGGTAACTTTAGGCATGTTATACAAACTTGTTAATTTAGTAAGGATGATGGGATTTGATGGTGTTTGGATGTTATAAGTGTGTTATAATGATAAATTAGATGTTATATTTGCTTGAGGATGTGTTGATGAGGTAGTATTTATTTGGGATTGTGTGGGAATGGATTTTGGGGGCCAGCCATGGAGAAGCAGAATTTGCCCCTGGAAAACGATGACGCATTGCGACGCACAGCTTACGTCGCGACGCAGGCGAGGCAGATAGGAGCAAAAGTTTAGCGTTAGCGCGTCGTGACTCGAATGAGGTTTGCGTCGTGACGCGACGACCAAAAACTAGAATTTTTTTAGAAATGCGATGCGTAACCAAAAGTCTGAATATCGTTTTACATTTCATTTGTGGAATAGAAAGGTTTTAACAGGGTAATCCAATTAGGTTAAGGAATTTTATGTGGTTATGAATCGTATTTTATAAGTGTTGATTCTAACTCTATATATTCTTTATAGATACTGGAAAGGAGCCGCGCTCGTCCCCAGCGACGTGAAGGGAACTTAACTGGACTTCAAATCTGTGAGTGGAGATTTATTTTCTTATGAAATGATTTTATAATTACTTACTTTAGATTAAAATTTATTTCAAGATTTATTCTTTTAAAGTTTTAGTACATAAGTTTTATTTAATTATCAGTTACTTACTGAGTAAGATTTGATTTGAGAGTTTTAAAATTGATCAATGACGCTTTTATATTTTCGAGGCATGGAGGAAAAACCCACCTCAGCTCTTACTTATGGAATTGACGGACAGAGACCGTGTGCACACGTAGTTCAGGGCTAGGGGACGGTGATACTGTTAGTGTCATAGACATGCCAATGATATCTAAGATTGATTTGTGTGTGAATAAATCAAAGATAAGTTGCGGAAATTACTTACATTGTCCGGTTGAGATTTCAAAAATTTCGAAGGATGTAGAAGCTCCAAGCTTTTTCGTTGAGTTCTAAACTCGAGGGTGAGTTTCCCTATCACCTTATTTTGACTCCTAAAGTGCTAGCTTTGTCCAAAAATTGAAACAAAAATTTCTTCTCCTAGAAGAACAAGAATCGGCAATGGTGGGTTTTTTAGAGGAAAGAGAGATGTGAATAGTATCTTTTCAAAAAGTGTGTGTGTTGTGTGGAATAAATGCTTTATTTATAATGGCCAACTACTTCCATCACTTAATTGACATGTGATGTGAGTTGTGGGTCCCACCCAATTATTGAATTCCAAATTCAAGTTGGCTTACACAACACACTTTGGGCTCAGGTTCGATTAATCCGATTAAACGAATTTTCTGTCGCGACTTAATTAAATCCAATTTAATTAAATACTAATGCCTAGCAAAATTATTACGAAAGTCGCTTACGAATTAATTCCAAATTAATTTATTCGCTTGAATTAAAATTCAATTTTAATTCCGTGTTGAAATCTGATTTCAATTAATATATCCAATATATTATTTTAGCCCAAATAAATAAATTAAATAGAAAAATCCAATTTAACAATTAAATTTATTTTACCAATTAATTCCAAATTAATCGTGTTCTATCTTCTTCACGAATTAATCCAGATTAATTCATGACACAATTAATCCCAGATTAATTCATGACACAATTAATCCCAGATTAATTTTCTCTCTTTTAATTAATCCCAGATTAATTCTTCCCGTAATTAATCTCAGATTAATTTTATCTCTCATAATTAATCCCAGATTAATTATGTTCTAGTCAAATGTCATCGGTGAATCTCCGGGAAGCGACCCAAGAGATCCTTGGATATGTTGGCAGTAAATACGGTCATCGGACTATCCGAATATGTGCGTATTTGGTACCACGTTCTTACCAATTTACAAGACATGGTTGGCTTATAGCAAAGCACTGTGCCTACCCAATTCTCCATAAATATTCAACGAAGAATATATAATCTTTATCAGGCATAGTATACGAAGTATTGCGTATTACGATCCAGTATCTGATTTCACATGCTAGGCCTAGGACTGGTGTAGACACTGCATTTTTGCATAGAAGCCCGACAATGAGCCTCGTATGGAGGCATTACCCGATAAGTTGCGGAAGTCGCAGGAAACAGACGTCGGAAGGGAAAATCAAAAATAAGGACATCCTCGGATTTAATTCGTTTGTTTGGTCTCAGGTTCGCTCAATGGATCTCCGTTTTAAATGTTAGCTTCGGCCCAAAATCCCCGGAATCCACACCAAGCCACACGCCCAAGCCCACACACAACCAACCCACATGCCCAAGCCCACCAAAGAGCCAAGCCACACGCCTAAGGCCCACTAAATCCAATCAAATCCCCTTCCTAATTTAAATCAAATCCCCTTCCTAATCTAAATAAATCACCTCCCAAATTAAAGATATTCCCCCACCAAAAATACAAATATTCTTTCCCTAAATAACTTGATTAACACATCCATTATTTGCTTGATTTGTTCCATTTTCAAGCCATGCACACACAAGGAAACCCTAACATGCACTATTATAAAAAAAGAGACATAACCCAAACCCTTTTTTTGGTTATCTTCCTTAACCCTCACTCTCACGACAATAAGCAAAAAGTAAATAAACCCTAACGCTCCCCTTCATTAGCCTCTCTCTCTAAACCAAATAATAAACCCTAAAAAAACTCATCACTCGGCAGCCCTAATTCAACACACACACGCAGCTCTCTCGGTTCTCTCTCATTCAACACACAAATGATAGCTAATCACCAAGTCACCGAACAAGAAACAATAAAGTAACCAGCCGGCCAGACCACTAGCGAACAAACAACACTAAAACACTGAGCCTGACCGACACAAAAACCTTTATAAACTTCCCACAAGCCATCAACAAAAAACGCACTCACGCACAGACCAAATAACGGCCCTTCACGATTCTTCTCTCAAGCAAGCCACGTTAACACCTTAAGCCCCTTTATCCCACTAACCAACAAAGCCAAGACAAACGACGCTTGCACTCAGTGACAAATCCAAAACACACACAGGCCAACAAACACACCATGCAGCCACTAAGAAACACACATGCACATCCCTTGACCGTGACCCAAAACAACCCTTGAACCACCGAGAATAACCCTTTAAACAGCCCCTAAACCAGTCCCAAAAACCACCGCATAAATAAGCCCTACAACCGAACAACAAACTGCACCAAAAATAGTCCAAACCAGTCCCAAAAAATACCCCAAAACAGTGCAAATATCACCCCAAAATAGTGAACAAATACGACGACCAAACTGCAGCAAAAATAGTGAAAAAAATGGAGAAAATAGTAGTGAAAATAGCGAAACAGCGAATGAAAATATTGAACTAGAAAACCAGAAAAGTTACGGAGCATTAACTCTTCCGGCGATGACGTAACGCACTTCCGAAGAGCAACTTAAAAGGTAAGACCTGAGGGCCCCCCTTTTTTATTATTTATCATTTGAATTATTCATTGTGGATCATTTGCATGCATCATCACGCTTTATGTATTTTTTATTTATTTATGATGAGTTAATGATTGCGGGATATATCTCGCGGTATATTGGATGGAAACCCAGACGTAAATTCCGTAGCCGAATCCGAATGGACGGTAGTGCGGTATGTACTTGGGATACAACTCCACGTACCGCTTGAGAAACTTTCAAACACGTGTTTCATTTTTTATTTAATTTTGTGTTTATTGTTCCGCTATTTATTTTCTATGTATCGTTTCTTCATTTATGCATTGTTAATCTAGTGCGCATGGGCTAATCACGTTGGATTAAAGGTCATTCATTTGAGGGAAAAGCCAAAAGGCTACTTTTATCACAATGTTTTGCCGCGCCGGACGGAGTATACTTGATTGAATGTGAAATACGTTCAATCGGGCATATGAGGTCCCATATAGATGTTGGCCTTGGACGCATCTCTTTTATTATTCCGTTATTTACTTTCCGCATGTTATTTATTTATGCATTGTTGATCTAGTGCGCATGGGCTAACTATGTTGGATTAAAGGTCCTCCATTTTAGGGAAATGCCTAAAGGCTACCTTTACCATGAGATTTTGTCACGCCGAACGAAGTATACTTGATTGAATGTGAAATACGTTCAGTCGGGCATACGAGGTCCCATATAGATGTTGGCCTTGGTCGCATCTCTTTTATTATTCTGTTATTTACTTTCTGCATGTTATTTATTTATGCATTGTTAGTCTAGTGCGCATGGGCTAACCATGTGGGTAAAGGTCCTCCATTCGAGGGAAATGCCTAAAGGCTACCTTTACCACGATGTTTTGTCGCGCCCTTTTGTTATTATTCCGTTATTTACCTCTCGCATATCATTACTTTGTTTATTCATGCATTGTTACTTAATGAGCATGAGCTAACCATGTGGGTTAAAGGTCCTCCATTCGAGGGAAATGCCTAAGGGCTACTTTTACCACAGTCTGTCGCGCCCTTCTTCTATTGATTTTTCTATTCATCCCCTTCTTTGTCGTTATTCTTCATTTTTTTCTTTTTGCATTCATGCCGTGTTTATGTTTGAGTGTTGCCTTTCGTGGTATATTGGATGGAAACCCAGACATAAATTCCGTAGCCGAATCCGAATAGACGGTAGTGCGGTCTGTACTTGGGATACAACTCCATGCACCGCTTGAGAAATATTCACGCATACCCATGCAGTTAATCGACTCATTCTCCTCATATTTCTTGTATGCTTGCTTCTTTGGTTATTTCTTTTGCATTACATACTTAATCACCTCACTTTATTATTGACGCCTTTTTTTTACCGTTATTATTCATTTATATTTTCGCATTTCTTTATTTGATATGTTTATGGAATTGTGTATTTGTCTTCTTTTTTTATTCATTTACGTTTATGGGGGTGTGAAAACTTGTGTGTTGATTAAATTATCTTGTATGTGTTGCATAAGGCTTGGTTATACTATTGCATAAATCCTTTCATTACAATTGGCATAAGTAAGGGACCATTCTGAACCCAACAGTTTGAGGTCTTCCCTTGTGAGGGGTGAGTGCGGCCTTAAATCATTTCCCAGTTCACACTGGGTGGCGACTCCTTTATTCTCCGGTTTAGTCCCCTGCGGGCTACTACGTACTCCTGACCGGGCCGCGAGCCCGGACAGCGTCGCACACCTATGTGGCATGTCTACAGTATGGTGACTCCACTGGGGATAGAGAATCGGCTCCGAAATAATGTCTTGTAATGTTTATGATTTTTGCTTTAGTTAATCTTGTCTCATATATTTTGCATACCTTTTATTACCTTGATGGCATCATGTATCGTGAAGTCGTTTTCGCTCGAAGTGGCGGAGCATTATATGTTATCATCTCTCGTTGGCACGTACCTTAGGGTATGAAAAAGGTGCACTCACTTGGTCGATCGAACCTTGAATTGGGAGACCTAGTTGTGGGCAACCATTTGCCGGTGGGAGCTTTTATCAATACTCCCATAAAATTGCATGAGAACCATAGTTATGTGACCTGTAGAAGCCAACCCTAACATTATCTCAACTCTGACAACCTTCTTCCCTCTCTCATCTCTCATTCATGATACAAGTGAACCAGGAAACCCTAATAACCTTTCTCTCTCACTTCTCTCTTCCACTCACAAAATGACTCTCGGTAATCAACACTTCATCTCACCCTTCACATAAATAAACACACCACAGACCACTCAAAGAGCCAAAAAAAAAACAAGAAATAACCCTAGAGGCTCACGTCTCTCTCTGATCTCTTTCTTCTCGCTACACTCGGCAAAATGCCCATTGCACATAAATAGCCCTCACGTCCCTTAACCAGACTCGGCAAGCAACAAGAAACCCTAGGAGACACTAACGCACGACCTCAACAAAACAGAAACCATATTCCTCTCTTCCCTCCATGAGGTCTCTCTCTCACTGAACACACACTCACAAATCGAAACCCTAAAGCTACCAGGAAACCATCACACACTCGCTCTCATTCTAGAGACATAAACCAAACCCTATGCCTCCTTGGCTCTCATTATTTTCACGCACAAGAAACCCTAAACCATTGATTCAGCTTCCTTCTCACTCTCCGATCCCATCTCTCTCGGCTTCTCTCAATATTCTCCCCTCTCTCATATTAAGCCACGTATATAGCCCTCCCTTTTACAGAACCACTCGGCAAACCCTAAACAACACAACCTCCTCTCTATTAAGCAGCCACATACAAGCAGCCTTCAACGACTTCCACACCGACTCCACAAACGACCACCCTCATACATTCATCTCTCATGCACACACTACTCACGGAAACCATCTTCTTCTTCTTTTTTAACCCATCTCTCTTCTCTCTAGCCTAGACTATTCACACTCATTCTTTCCCTCAGACTCAGCAGCCTACCCTCTCATGAACATTCACACGCCATCACCAAAATAACAGAAAACCCTAAACAACTCACATCATTGATCTCTCTCTTCTTTCACACACAGACTCGGCAAAGTCAAACCCTAAAAAACCCTCCTCACTCTTGGCCTTTCCTTTACGTGAACAAATCACTGAACAACAAAAGCAAATGTGAAATCAAACCAACCAGACAGTGCATAAGCAAAGCCCCACCGACTGACGCAAACAACAAAATATGCCCCTTCATACCGAACCAACAAAAATAAGAAGCAAACCGTAAACACTCTCTCGGCTCCCTGACCTAGTGCCTATTGGTTGATCGAACCCTTGAGTGGGGAGGCCTAGTTATGGGTAACTCTTTTACCGGCGGGAGCCTTTATCCATATCCTTATAAGCCCGCATATATCTTATAGAAGCCACCCTTTATGGTTGTGTTTGGGACCATCATCATTTGGATTCGTTTAGACTTATTGTAATAAGATGTGAAATTGTTGGGCCATTTAAACTGGGACGAGTTTGTGTCTTATGATGATTGGGCCAAAAGTTTCTAAAATGCTGATGCCCCCCTATCATTTGAAGTTGTTTAGCCACGTTATTGTAAAAGTGTAAACCTGTTGGGCCTTTTTCAACTGGGATAATTTTACACCTCACAATAATATGATTGAATGCTTTGAAATGATAATGGGCCAACTTGTATGAAAACCTTGATGGGTTTAGAAAGTCCAAACATGATCCAAATATGCTAGAAACATGAGTTCGATATCTGTACTGGCTTTCATCCGGAAAGGATACGCCTTGTTATGGCATATTTGTATACTTTTGGACGCTTCTAAGTTCATCCCCATGGCCACGATTTCCAAAAGCCCAATTCGTCGTTTCTAGACAATGGCATGATCCCATAATCGGCTTAGTCTATGTTGTAAATGAGCGGTCTTTGTCTTTTACCGATGGAAAAGGACATAAGCGGCCAAGGTTCACCCCGTAGCATAGGAGAGAGCAATTTTGTGTACCTTGCATCGGTGCATAGAATAAGCCATATCTAGAACCAAGAATAGGCTTACCACGAGTGTGGAAGAAATAGGGTCGGAAAGATATATTATGTTTGATTACCTCATGCATTTTATGTATCTCATGCATCGCACGCATACATGTACCATGCTAACTTGTAGTTTTAAAGCCACCATAGATACCTGTTGGGTAGAGAGGGAAGACTCGTCAAAAGACAGTTTGCGAACATGAGTGAGTAAGATAACGAGGGATCTCGTATGGATCAGCTAGAGACTAATCTCACTAAGATTACCGAGCAGTTGCAAGCTTTGACCACCACTGTGGCCAATATGGCAATGCCCCGTGCAGGATGGGCAGGAAGCTCTGAGAATGTCAGGCGTGAAGAGCCTCCAAACAGGATGAGTGATGAGATCCCTATTTTTGATGATGACATGGCTGAGTATGTCGCGGGAAGGGTAGCCGGGTCTCAGACAGAATTGTAGAAACTCAGGGATCAGGTAGAGTTAGTTACCCGCAAGATGATGGGTAAGCAAGAGGATTTACTAGACTACGAGGCGATGACTTTTGAGGAGCAGCTGCCTTCCCAGTTCAAGATGCCCGACATAGCCAAGTTCAACGGGAATGGGGATCCGAGGGTCCATATTCGACAGTATGTTTTAGTGATGAGTTCTGTGGGTCTGTCGAAGCGTCAGGTTCAGAAGATGTTCGAGATGTCACTTGAGGGGGCACCCGTGGTATGGTATCACGGCCTAGAGAGAAAGTTCAAGGATGATTGGAGGGCATTGGCGGAGGCCTTTCTGAATCAGTGTGTCACGGATTTGGAGATCGACTTGTCACTTCGCGACCTGGAGAATGCCAAATAGAAGCCGGATGTGAGCTTCAAGGATTACGTAGATCGCTGGAGGAGCCAGCTTTTGAAGATGCAGACTCGGCCCTCGGAGAAGGACCAGATCAAGATGATCATCAAGGGCACTAAGCCCTCTATTTATGGCAAACTGAGAAGGATGACCTCTATGATTAGCGATTTTCGACAGTTGAGGGAGACTGTTATGGATATTGAGGAGGAAGAAGCTGAGAATAGGAAGTTTTATGGCCTGAATAGGAGGACCATTGGGGGACGTTCAGGAACCAAGCCTGTTTCTGCTGAAATTTCTGCCATCAGAAACATGCGATTTTATAACCTGGGTAAGCCTTTGTCTAAAGTGCTTGAGAAGTTGAAGAGGCAGTGACTCTTAAAGCCCTTAGAAGCTAGACCACTTCCAAACCCTCCACCACCACACCTCAACATGAACCTATATTGTCACTACCACCAGCAAAAAAGCCATGACACCGACAACTGCGCCCGCCTCAGACATGAAATCCAAGACCTCATCGACTCCCACAAAATACCCGACCCAGAAAAAGAGCAACCCAACACACACATAAATCCCCTACCTAACTACCACTTTGTTCCACCACCCACCTACATGATTAGCTCCGGCCTACCTGAAAGTATTGTCCTCCAAACCCTTGACTGTCAAGCCTTTTGCCTGGGGATATAGGATAGCAGTAGTGAGGATGAAACGGAGCAGGGGAAGAATTTTTGGGAGGACTTCTCAAGCAGTGTCAAAGAGGAGGTGAAGGGGATGACACGCAGTGGGTGTTTCTACAGTGATGCAGCGGAGAAAGGCAAGAAAGTGTTGGCAGAAGGCAGAGAAGTGGCAGAGAACGTGGATAATACTGAAGGAGGTGTAGTGCTACGTCAGTTGAAGAAGACGTGAGCACATGTGAGCATTTGGGAGTTGTTGTGTGCCTCTCATGATCATAGGCGTGCCATGGTTGAGGCTTTGAGTAAGATAATGGTACCGGAGGATGCCAACCCTACAATGTTTATAGGATCGGTGCAGAATGAAGCTTTGCAGGTGATAACGTTCTCTGAGGAGGAACTCCCGGTGGAGGGGAGAGATCACAATAGGCCACTGTTCATAAGAGTGGAAGTGAGGGGCAAGAAGACATCTTGTGTGATGATGGATGATGGCTCATCTATCAATGTGTGCCCTTTGAAGATTCTGTCGAGGTTGGGTATCAAGGCGTTTGATGATAGTAAGTGGGGAGTAGAGGCCACTTTTACTTCGGTAGTCAAAGTGGGCCTAATTGATGATGAGGTTGAGTTCACGGTGCTTGATATCCCGGCCACTTTCACTTTATAGTTGGGGATACCATGGTTTCACAAGCTTGGGGGCGTGCCCTCCACTTTGCACCAGGTCATTAAGTTTGCGTATGGGGGGGAGATCGTCACCATCATAGTTGAGGTAGACAATGATGTGGCCGCCTTGGAGATACAACCTTTCACAAGGTTCCAAGTGGCAGAAAACTTTGAGGAGTGGGTGGATCCTAAGTTGACTAGAATAATGGAGAAGATGAAGTTTGAGCCGGGCACAGGTTCAAGTGTTGGAGGAACGCTGCCAGACTTCAAGGGGCATACCACCAAGAGATGATTGGGATAGAAATCCGACGAGGATAAGCTGAAGACTAAGAAAAAAAGGGTTGAAGCTGACAGAATACTTCGTGAAAGCCAAAGGGTATCAAGGAGAGCCTTAACTAGTGGAAGTTAACGGGATCATGGTACCAGGATTCAAGATCTTCTAGGACGTGATGGACAATGAGCCGCTAGCAGGAGAAGTTTCAAATGAGGAAGACAAGTGGGAAGAGGAGCTGATACAGCTGGAGAGCCTGATGCTCGAGGAGAGCAAGGAGACCGAGGAAGACAAGGCTGCGGATGACGAAGATGTTTATTTCTATGATTTATTTGATTGTACTCCCGCATTCGCTAATAATAAAGACATTCATTTCGCTTATTTGCCCGAGTCTCTTCCATTTAACTTTCACGACATGAGTATATTTGACATTAACTTCCACCAAAACAAACACATTCAACCTTGGTACGCCTGAAAGCCCCAAGGAAATTCTAATTGCGAGTGAGGTTACCTCTGAGGAGCGGAAAGAATTAGAGGGAATGTTAATCAAATATGCTAATATTTCGCTTGGTCTTATGAGTACATGTTCGGGGTAGATAGAAGTATCGCCCAACACACGATACCGACTTATCCAAACAGGAGGCCGGTAAATCAGAAGCTCCGAAGGATGAGACCTGAATGGGCCGAAAAGATTAGAGAAGAAGTCAAGAAGCAGATAGACGTGGGATTTCTAGAAGTGGTGAAATACCCCGAATGGATAGCAAATATTGTGTCGGTGCCGAAGAAAGATGGGAAGGTCAGAATGTGCGTAGATTATAGAGACCTTAACAAAGCTTGCCCAAATGATGATTTTCCTTTGCCCCATGTAGACGTACTACTTGATAACGCGGCTTTATCTGCCATGTACTCATTCGCCGATGGGTTCTCAGGATATAATCAGGTCCTTATGGCTGAAGAAGATAAACATAAGACTGTCTTTGTCACTGAGCGGGGCACGTATTGTTACAAGGTGATGTCGTTTGGGCTCATGAATGCAGGAGCCACTTATCAACGGATGGCCACTACGTTGTTCCATGACTTGATGCATAAGGATATCGAAGTATACGTGGACGACATGATGGTGAAGTCGGAGACAAGAAGTGGACACATAGAAGCACTAGAGAAGTTCCTTCAAAGGGTCGAAAAATACAACCTGTCACTAAATCCCAAGAAGTGTGTGTTCGGGGTAACATCGGGAAAAATGCTAGGACATACGGTAGGAATGGGAGGAATAGAAGTAGACCGTGAGAAGATCAAAGCGATTACCGAGATGCCAGCGCCGAAGACGGAGAAAGAAGTTAGAGTCTTCCTCAGGAAAATCCAGTACATCAATCGATTCATCGCCAAGCTGAGGTTAATATGCGAGCCCATCTTCAAGCTGTTGAGGAAAGACCAGCCGGTGATGTGGAATGGGCAATGCCAAGAAGCCTTTGACAAGATCAAAGAATACCTGGTGAAACCTCCTGTCTTGAAACCTCCAAGACCGGGCAAACCCTTAGTACTGTATTTGGCCATAGAACCCGAAACATTGGGGGCGATGATGGTACAAGCAAATGAGACGGGAGTAGAGCATGCAGTCTACTATCTCAGTAAGAAGATGCTTCCATATGAAGCCCGCTATCAAGAAGTAGAAAAGATTTGTTTGGCAGTAGTGTGGGCTTCCAGAAAGTTACGTCATTACTTCCAATCCTATAAGATCCAAGTAGTAGTAAATGAGACCCCTTGAAGTATATGCATTCAATACCTTCGCTAGTAGGTAAGTTAGACAGATGGTTGGTATTACTGACGAAGTTTGATATTGAATATCTCACTTCTAAGGTAATCAAAGGGCGGGCGGTAGCGGAGTTCCTGGCATTACAACCCATAGAAGGAGACCAATACAAGTTTGAATTCCCAGACGAGGAAATCCAGGCAATAACAGTCCAAGGATGGAGGATGTATTTCGACGGAGCGGTGAACTACAAAGGAGCCGTGATAGGAATCGTGATAGTAACCCCCGAAGAAGAAACCCTACTTATGGCCAAGAGGCTAACGTTTGGAGTAACTAATAGCATGGCTGAATACGAAGCATGCGCCTTCGGACTGACATCATTAATAACCTTGAGAGCTAAGAACGTAGAGGTATATGGAGACTCGATGTTGGTAGTCTGACAGATGCAAGGAGAATGGGAATTGAAGGAAGAACGGTTGAGACCTTTCCTATTCCTCCTCAGAAAGCTGGCACAAGCTATTCCCGATTGTAAATTCCAGCACTTGCCGCAAGAAGAGAACCAAATGACAGACACGTTATCCACCTTAGCCGCAACTTGGGAGAATTCGGAGAAGTTGGTGATGAGACCTCTAGTGTTGACGACAGCAAGCAAGCCTAGTTACGAGATAGAAAGGATCTTAGAAGTAGAATTCGATGATGGGAAACCTTGGTACTACGATATTCAGCGATACCTAGAACGCGGGGAATTCCCAGAAGAAGCAGGTAGGAAGGACAAGATAGCCATTCAGAAGTTGGCTTCCCAATACGTGAGTTTGAAAGGAGAATTATACAAGAGACAAACGAATGGCATCCAACTGAAGTGTTTAAGGAAGGAAGAGGC
The DNA here is from genome assembly GCA_019454045.1 of Zanthoxylum bungeanum. Taxonomy (NCBI): domain Eukaryota; kingdom Viridiplantae; phylum Streptophyta; class Magnoliopsida; order Sapindales; family Rutaceae; genus Zanthoxylum; species Zanthoxylum bungeanum. The sequence goes on along the minus strand of SKCR01004945.1, from coordinate 48,939 downwards.
TCAGAAAGCGATGGAAGAAGTACACGCCGGAGTATGTGGACCGCACATGAACGGGTTGAAGTTGTCTCGCAGGATAACAAGACAAGGCTTCTACTGGTCGACCATGGAAGCTAACTGCGTGAAGCTGGTGAAGCATTATCACGATTGTCAAGCACACGGTAACTTGAACCATTTGCCGCACACGGAGTTACACGGGCTATCGGAGCCATGGCTGTTCTCAGCATGGGGAATCGACATGATCGGAAAAATTTGACCGCATGCGTCAAATGGACATCGTTTCATATTAGTGGCGGTAGACTACTTTTCGAAATTGGTGGAATCCGAGTCGTTTCGTAACGTTACAGCAAAACAGATGGCGAAGTTCATAGCCCGGAACATCATATGTCGATACGGCATGCCATATCACGTGGTAACAGACAACAGAGTCCAGTTTCAAGGAGAAATGAAGGCGATGCTACAGAGCTACGAGATAGGACATCACAAGTCATCACCTTACAGGCCACAAGTAAATGGGGCAGTCGAGGCAGCCAATAAAACGATAAAGAAAATACTAGCCAATATGATAGAAAGTTACAAAGATTGGGCAGACAAACTGCCGTACGCCCTGTGGGGATATAGAACTTCTGTGAAAACGGCAACGGGAGCCACGCCATATTCTTTGGTCTGCAGAATGGAAGCAGTATTACCGGTGGAAATAGAGATACAGTCAATACTGATACTAGCAGAGGCAGAGTTACCTGAACAAAAATGGGCCTCGCAGAGATTCGAACAGTTAGCATTACTAGATGAGAAGAGAATGAAGTCCTTACACCATATACAGTTGTATCAGAAGAGATTGGCCCGAGCATTCAACAAGAAGTTGCGCCCTACCAAGATTAGAGAAGGTGATCTAGTACTCAAGCAGTCAAAGCTGTCGACGATGGACCTGGGAGGAAAGTTCAGACCCAACTGGGAAGGACCCTGTATGGTCAAGAAAGTGATGGGAAACGGGGCAGTGAGACTGTTAGATTTAGAAGGAAACGAGTTCACCGAGCCAATCAACGTGGACAGACTAAAGCAATATTTTGCCTGAGGAAGAGAAAACCAAGAGATCACCGGGAGAACTGGCGAAAAGCCTAACCCGGAGGAATAGAAAATACTTCCATGCATGCATACATACACATCACATACTTGCAATTTTTTTTGTTTTTTTTTTGTGTTCGCAGGTTTCGAAGAAAAGAAGGAAAAGCGGCAGATACAAGCAAGCCAGGAGCAACAACACATTATCAGCCGTTTCGGGAATGAATCCCAAGCTCGAGGTCCATATTACCAGCAGTTTTCGGGAATGAATCCTGGGGTCGAGGCCCACACTATCAGAGGTTGAAAGGAAGAATTCTAGTGGAGTTGAAAAAAGAAAAAAAGTCCTTAATGGTTAGGCATAAGTCCGATGATGAAATTGTTTGCTTTAGGGTGAAACCTTAGAAACGATAAGTGCGAGATGTGCTCTCATCCGATATTTTGAGTGGTTGATCTCGACTAGACTCGTGAGCACTTAATTATAGGATCTTAGCAGTGAAAGCCTGAGTAGTCGGCAATGTGACTAGTTGAAGAGGGTTCGGATTGATGAATGACCGTTCGCTTAGATGTCCATCCTGACTTACTTGTGTTACGATATGTGGTATGGTTGGAAACAAAAGAAAAGTCTCTAAATAAGGAAATATAAACCACCTATAACCGATAAGCGTGAAGCCCCAAGGGCGAGTATTAGGACCACCATGAGGAGAAATGCTACCTTAAAGGGTAGGTGTGTAAAAAAAAATGAGAGAAAAGAAAAAGAAAATCATATCATATTGAGTACGGAGAAGTAATTCCAGAGCATGATCAAGACATCTAGGTTGGTTTGACCTATCGATCCCATTCTTTGAAACAAAATCATTGAGTTGGCTTACCTAAGGATCAATCTGTAAAAGAACCTGGGCACACACACTCTTTGAGTCTGGTTCAGATTATTTATTCAAACGCTCGGATTTGAGTTGTATCAAGTGCTTTGAAGGTTCTCTGGTTTCGACACTGGGGCATCATTTGAGGGCAATAATATGTATAACTATTGAGACTATTTCGTAAAAGGAAGTATAGTATGTTGGTATGGAATGTCACATCACGTAATCTACTTTGACCTAATGCAAGCAGCAAAGAACATAAGGATAAACCGAGTCTAGGGGTGACCAGTCTACCATTTTCATGCAGTAATGGTTCAGGAATGGACCACCTCACAGTAACGGTTCGGGAATGGACCACCTCACAGTAATGGTTCAGGAATGGACCACCTCTCACAGTAACAGTTCGGGAATGGACCACCTCACAGTAACGGTTCGGGATTGGACCACCTCACACTAACAGTTCGAGAATGGACCACCTCATTCAGTAACTATTCGAAAATGGACTACCTCATTCAGTAACGGTTCAGGAATGGACCACCTCACAGTAACGGTTCAAGAATGGACCACCTCACAGTAACGGTTCGGGAATGGACCACCTCACAGTAACGGTTCAGGAATTGACCACCTCACAGTAACGATTCTGGAATGGACCACCTCACACTAACGGTTCGGGAATGGACCACCTCACACTAACGGTTCAGGAATGGACCACCTCTCACAGTAACGGTTCGGGAATGGACCACCTCACAGTAACGGTTCGGGAATGGACCACCTCATTCAGTAACGGTTCGGGAATGGACCACCTCATTCAGTAACGGTTCGGGAATGGACCACCTCACAGTAACGGTTCGGGAATGGACCACCTCACAGTAACATTTCGGGAATGGACCACCTCACAGAAACAGTTCAGGAATGGACCACCATCAACTTAGTTTGAAGTATCTCAAAATAACAGGTAAGTCAAGCAACAGCTGGGGAGCCAGATAAGTAAAAATGCATGCATGACATTGATAAGATTGTCATTGTCACACACTGCACAAGCCCATCAAAGTGAGGGCGACTGTAGACACTGCATTTTTACATAGAAGCCCAATGATGAGCCTCGTATGGAGGAACTACCCGATAAGTTACGGAAGTCACAGGAAACATACGTCGGAAGGGAAAATTCAAAAATAAGGACATCCTCGGATTTAATTCGTTTGTTTGGTCTCGGGTTCGCTCGATGGATCTCCGTTTTAAATGTTAGCTTCGGCCCAAAATCTCCACAATCCACACCAAGCCACACGACCAAGCCCACAGACAACCAACCTACACGCCCAAGCCCACTAAATCCAATCAAATCCCCTTCCTAATTTAAATCAAATCCCCTTCCTAATCTAAATAAATCACCTCCCAAATTAAAGATATTCCCTCACCAAAAATACAAATATTCTTTCCCTAAATAACTTGATTAAACACATCCCTTATTTGCTTGATTTGTTCCATTTTCAAGCCATGCACACACAAGGAAACCCTAACATGCACTATTATAATAAAGAGACATAACCCAAACCTTTTTTTTGGTTCTCTTCCTTAGCCCTCACTCTCACGACAATAAAAAAAAACAAATAAACCCTAACGCTCCCCTTCCTTAACCTCTATCTCTAAACCAAATAATAAACCCTAAAAACTCATCTCTCTCATCACTCGGCAGCCCTAATTCGACACACACATGCAGGTCTCTCGGTTCTCTCTCATTCAACACACAAATGATAGCTAATCGCCAAGTCACCGAAAAAGAAACAATAAAGTAACCAGCCGGACAGACCACTAGCGAACAAACAACACTAAAACACTGAGCCTGACCGACACAAAAACCTTAATAAACTTCCCATAAGCCATCAACAAAAAATGCACTCACGCACAGACCAAATAACGGCCCTTCACGATTCTTCTCTCAAACAAGCCACGTTAACACCTTAAGCCCCTTTATCCCACTAACCAACAAAGCCAAGACAAACGACACTTGTACTCAGCGACAAATCCAAAACGCACACATGCCAACAAACACACCACGCAGCCACTAAGAAACACACATGCACATCCCTTGACAGTGACCCAAAACAACCCTTGAACCACCGAGAATAACCCTTTAAACAGCCCCTAAACCAGTCCCAAAAACCACCGCATAAATAAGCCCTACAACCGAACAACAAATTGCACCAAAAACAGTCCAAACCAGTCCAAAAAAATACCCCAAAATAGTGAACAAATATGACGACCAAACAACAGCAAAAACAGTGAAGGAAAATATTGAACCAGAAAACCTGAAAATTTATGGAGCATTAACTCTTCCGGCGACGACGTAACGCACTTCCCAAGAGCAACTTAAAAAGAAAGACCTGAGGGCCCCCCTTTTTTATTATTTATCTTTTCAATTATTCATTGTGGATCATTTGCATGCATCATCACGCTTTATGTATTTTTTATTTATTTATGATGAGTTAATGATTGCGGGCTATCTCTCACGGTATATCAGATGGAAACCCAGACGTAAATTCCGTAGCCGAATCCGAATGGACGATAGTGCGGTCTGTACTTGGGATACAACTCCACGTACCGCTTGAGAAACTTTCAAACACGTGTTTCATTTTGTTATTTAATTTTATGTTTATTGTTCCGCTATTTATTTTCTATGTATCGTTTCTTCATTTATGCATTGTTAATCAAGTGCGCATGGGCTAATCACGTTGGATTAAAGGTCCTCCATTTGAGGGAAAAACAAAAAGGCTACCTTTACCATAATGTTTTGCAGCGCCGGACGAAGTATACTTGATTGAATGTGAAATACGTTCAATCGGGCATATGAGGTCCCATATAGATGTTGGCCTTGGACGCATCTCTTTTATTATTCCGTTATTTACTTTCCGCATGTTATTTATTTATGCATTGTTGATCTAGTGCGCATGGGCTAACTATGTTGGATTAAAGGTCCTCCATTTGAGGGAAATGCCTAAAGGCTAACTTTACCATGAGGTTTTGCCGTGTCAGACGAAGTATACTTGATTGAATGTGAAATACGTTCAGTCAGGCATACGAGGTCCCATATAGATGTTGGGCCTTGGTCGCATCTCTTTTATTATTCCGTTATTTACTTTCTGCATGTTATTTATTTATGCATTGTTAGTCTAGTGCGCATTGGCTAACCATGTGGGTTAAAGGTCCTCCATTCGAGGGAAATGCCTAAAGGCTACCTTTACCACGATGTTTTGTCGCGCCCCTTTGTTATTATTCCGTTATTTACCTCTCGCATATCATTACTTTGTTTACTCACGCATTGTTACTTAATGTGCATGGGCCAACCATTTGGGTTAAAGGTCCTCCATTCGAGGGAAATGCCTAAGGGCTACCTTTAGCATAGTTTGCCGCACCCTTCTTCTATTGATTTCGCTATTCATCCTCTTCTTTGTCGTTATTCTTCCTTTTTTTTCTTTTTGCATTCATGTCGTGTTTATGTTTGAGTGTTGCCTCTCGCGGTATATCGGATGGAAACCCAGACATAAATTTTGTAGCTGAATCCTAATGGACGGTAGTGCATTCTGTACTTGGGATACAACTCCACGTACCGCTTGAGAAATATTCACGCATACCCATGCAGTTCATCGACTCATTCTCCTTATATTTCATGTATATTTGCTTCTTTGGTCATTTCTTTTGCATTACATACTTAATCACCTCACTTTATTATTGACGCCTTTTTTTTACCGTTATTATTCATTTATATTTTCACATTTCTTTATTTGATATGTTTATGGAATTGTGCATTTGTCTTCTTTTTTATTCATTTACGTTTATGGGTGTACAAACTTGTGTGTTGATTAAATTATATTGTATGTGTTGCATAAGGCTTGGTTATACTATTGCATAAATCATTTCATTACAATTGGCATAAGTAAGGGACCATTCCAAACCCAACGGTTTGAGGTCTTCCCTTACGAGGAGTGAGTGCGGCCTTAAATCATTTCCCAATTCACATTGGGTGGCGACTCCTTTATTCTCTGGTTTAGTCCCCCGCGGGCTACTCCGTACTCCTGACTGGGCCGTGAGCCCGGACAGAGTCGCACACCTATGTGGCATATCTACAACTGGAATTGTGTCTGCCCCATACAAAGCATATATCAGATCACTAGAAACTTGTCTCTGTAATCGGATAATCATGACATCGTCATACTATCCCAATAGATATAGCATTTAAGAGTAATAGTTATGTATCCATGCGTGATCATCATCTCCATATGACTGAAGTGATACTTCCATCTTGACATCACTCCCAATACACTATGATTCTCAGTATACCCAGAAGAGGCATACATAGAATCTGTTAAATCTCCGGACTACCAAAACCAAAGTATACTGATTGTCGCAAGTATTAGCGATGCAAGTCTCAGGTTAAGACCACATACACCTACCCTAATTTGGATTCACATAGACACATTGTCATAATACCAATGAGACTCTGATGGGTCTATCCAGTGCGAAGCTGTTCCCGGTCCAACGGCTAACAGAACCTCTTATCACACTTGCATAAGTATCCAATACTTAAATATATGAGAACTATGTCGTTAAGCTTCCATAACGCGCACAAATGTAATACTAGCCTATTTCACATTATCGATGTCCAGTCTCGATAATACTACGACTATGGATATTTAATGATTAAACCTTTCGTGGATTAAAACTGTCTCATATCTTATTAATCTGGTACTAATCATATGGACTTTTATCATTTATATATCCAAGTAATCCAATTACAAAATGATAAAAGAGCAATTTCATTTGTCACATAGTTAATTTGTACAAAGAACACCATGTCTTTTACAAATAGTGATGTTATGGGTCATAATTGTCCAACAATCTCCCACTTGGCCTATAGCCAATCACTCAAGTGTCCAACACCTGAACTATGTATGGGTCACTCATACTTATGCTGAGATATCGCTTTCGTTAGTGGATCTGCAAGGTTATCATCTGAAACGATCTTTTCGATCTTAACATCGCCACGATGTACGATCTGATGAATCAGATGAAACCATCGAAGTACATACTTGGATCATTGATGAGACCGTAATTCCTTAGCCTGTGCTGTAGCCTAGCTCAGCTGCTAATAAAACTACTCCTAATCCAATTAGGAATTTTATAGATCCAAAATGCTTCTTTTGTTGCCTCAGCCGCAGCAATGTATTCCGCTTTTGTTGTTGAATCGGCAACAGTATCTTGCTTGGAAGATTTCTAGCTCACTGTTCCATAGTTCAAACAAATATATACTCTGATTGTGACTTACAGTCGTAAGGATCGGTTTGGAAACTTGCATCGGTGATCCTAGTCACCTCAAGTTCTCCATCTCTATAGATTAAGAAAGCATCCTTAGTTCATCTAAGATACTTAAGGATGTTTTTAACATCAATCCAGTGACCATCACCTGGATCGGCCTGATTATGACTGCAGATGCTCAAAGCATATGAGACACCAGGTCGCGTACATGTCATGGCATATATGATCGATCCGACTGCAGAAGCGAAAGGGATCTGACTCATTGAATCTCTCTCATCTTGAGTTTTAGGACACATGTCCTTAGATAGAGAGACGCCATGTGTTAATGTACAACTTCTCTAAGAGTGCCAACAACTTTTAGATCCATCCCAGTAGATCCTTATTCCTAGAATAAAGGTTGCCTCTCCCACGTTTCTCATGGAGAATTTTAATGAAAGCCAAGCTTTCACCGATTGTTGTATGAGAATGTCATTGCTAAGAAGCAATACATCATCAACGTATAGGACAATCAATGTCAGTGTGCTTCCACTAACCTTCTTATATACACAAGAATCATCTTCGTTTTGAATAAAACCATGTACCATTATGATCTCATCAAAACGTTGGTTCCAAGAACGTGATGCTTGCTTCAATCCATAAATGGATCGATTTAACTTGAAAACCTTGTTTGTATGTTTTGGCATGACAAAACCGTCAGGCTGTTATATATAAACATCCTTCAAAAGGTTTTCGTTAAGGAAGGCGGTTTTGACGTCCATCTGCCATATTTCATAATCCAAATATGCAGCTATAGCAAGCATTATCCGAATGGATTTAATCATGGCAACGGGTAAAAGGTTTCATCGTAATCGACATCATATTGATGACAATACCCTATCGATACAAGCCTAGCTTTGTATGTTTGTATGTTACCATCCATGTCTGTCTTCACCATGAAGACTCATTTGCTACCAATAGGCACAATACCTTCTGGTACATCAACCTGTTGGAGTTTCTACGGCCCCGAGGATCGATTACAAAGCAATGAAATAAGTGCGAATACAATGAGGGAGTTGCGGAATACTCACATTGATCGGTTGAGCGACGCGAGAGGCAACAAAAATCTGATTTCTGCCCACTGGAAGTGCTCGGCAGTGAGCTGCTGCAGTCCACCATTTTCGGCCATTGTTGGTCCTCCAAGCAAGCTCCAAGCTTCGTCAAACGATTCCAAGCTCATGGGTGGACTTCCCTATCACCTTCGTATGTCTCTCGGAGTGCTAGCTCTCGATGATTTTGCCACAAAATCATCGCACTTTGCTTCCCATTTTCTCCTTGGCTCACGGTAGTGGATTGCCAAACCAGTGAAGAAATTTGCCCACCATGGGCGTGAGGTGAAGAGCGAAAGAGAGAAGAGAAATTGTGAGTGTTGGTTGCCAAAAGTGTATCTAATACACATTTGTTAATTTCAAATTCATTTAGCATGAATTTGGCTTTTTAAAAGTCAAACCATTAAACCCATAAATGCCAACCACACACTTCACTTCCCATCAATCAGTGAATAGTGACTGGCGTCAATCACTCAAAGTGAAAGACATCTATCACTTAGTACGTTGGTATGTTGGTATGTTGCCTTCCATGTATGTCTTCCTTGAAGCCTTAAAAAGTACCAATATGCACAATGCCTTGCGGTACATCAACTAGTATCCAAACTTGTTGATATACATGGAATCCAATTCGGATATTATGACACTTTTTCATAATAGGGAGTCGATACCTTGTATCACTTCCTCATACGTAGTCAGTTGGTATACCTCAAAAGATTGACATCTTTACGAGGTGAGATCAGAAACCCATACCCAGGTTGTTTTCTGACTCTCTCCGACTTACGCGGTTCTTGTTTATTTGAAGATTATTGGAATAGTTTCATCCTTGATGAACTATTTGTGTTCCATTAAGGAATTTGTGCCTGGAATAGTATTACTCTGATTTTTCATCGAGTTTCATTATCCTCCCACTTACCACTGCATATCGGTATTCCTCAAAGGAAAACCGCATGGCAAACAACAATTACATTGTTCTCTTGTGAGTTGTATAAGTACAATACTTTGGTATCCCTAGAATAACCTACAATTGGCACTTATCCAATTTGGGTTTTAGTTTGGTATCATCCAAACATATGCCTAGCATTCCCAAATCTTTAGGAATGAGAAACCTAGTTTTTTTCCTGTTCATATCAAATATGAATTTTGTCTAACAGATTTTATGGAACCTTATTCAAAATAAGTTCTGTACTATTTATGCTTATTCGTTGAAGGAAATGGTAGCTCAAAGCGACTCATGATTAACCTTATCATGTCCAACAATATTCGGTTACTCAGTTCGGACACACCGTCAAATTGACATGTTCCGGGAGGAGTCCTCATTGAAAGAATACTATACTCTTTCAAGTATATTAGAAACTTATTGCTTAAGTATTTTCATCATGGTCTAACCGTGACGATTTAATACTTTAGCCGATCTGTTTGTCTACTTCGTGTCAAAACTTAAAAGTTTACGATTTGTGTTCTTCAAAAGAAACACATAACCATAACGCGATGCCACATCCGTATAGGTCACGAAATATTCATATCCACCTCTAGCCTAGCTAGACATGGGCTCACTTGCTTCATTATGAACTAGGGCTAACAGATCGGTGGCATTTACACTTTTACCAAGTAAATTTGTTATAGGCACTTTGCCCAATAAACTAGATTCATAGACTTTATTTGATTGAAATCAAAACAGTCATAGTACCCACTCTTCAAAAGTGCGGATATACGATTCTTGTTTGATTGTGTCCTAGACAACAATACCACATCCAAGTTTCTTCTGATCAAATCAGTTTGAGCTATTTGTTTGCCATGTTATATGTTTGAGATATATTTATATTCAAAATATAAATGTTGTTATTCACATCTAATGTGTTTATCTCAATATCATCTTTATATAATAAAACACTTTAGTGTTCTAGAATATAAAGGTACATCCGCAACGGATTATACACTGATATAGAGATAATGTATCTAGTCAAACTAGTTACATTATAACAGTTTCCAAATTTAGGTACACACCCAGAGGGTAGTTCCTAAAATCAGGTTTCTACGATTAAGACAGCGACTTTCGTCCCGTTTTCGATTTGAAGAAAAATCTCTATTGAAGTCAGTATCCTGTTCAAAACAGATTCTGAACATCAATACATATATTTTATGTACCACACTAAGTATTTAAAATCCAATTTTAATACTAGTAGTGAACATAATGTTGACAAACATATTTGAAGTCAGAGCCTTGCTCCTCTTCAATTCCTTCATGTCTGATTTGTCCAAACGACAGTCACGCTTCCGCGATCCCGTTTGCCACATTTTAGGCAGACATTTTGGGATATGTCATTTTATCTTCCTAGAAGATTATAATGATTTTGCCTTTGCCCTTTTCTACATTCAGAAGCGTTCGGCCTAGCATTGGCATTCTGGAATGTCGAAGTAAAGTGCGCCTTCCGCTACTTGCCTTATTGCAAACTTTGACTTTGTCTCCTTGAGAATAGTGATTAACTATCCAATAGTTAATATTGCAATTTTAGTACTTCTAAAATCAATAATTAGATCTTTGAAGATCCTTCAATTTCATTATCATACTTTAAGGATCTAATCCTTAGTTCTGATTAAGAAATTAAGGAGTCTACTACGACAAGCTTAATGGATTAAGCACTTAAGTTGTCATCACATGAATCTTCCAAAGATCATGCTCTACTATTTGCTTAACTCCGAGCTTAGGCATAATATGTTATTTTATCAAATAAAGTAACTTATTAGTTTCCAGGACCATCTTGAAATATTATTCCTAATTTGAAAATTAAGCCATTTAAATACATTTTCCCTAGGATTATGTTTTAAATGTCAACCTTTCAATTATATCTTGATTCTAATAGTCCAACTATTTAATCAACGATTTAGGTACTATTTATTATAATGATTATTATAGTCCAACTATGTAATCAATTATAATTTAATTGTTTGAATATAGTCCAACTATTTATTAAAAACAACAATTTAAATATTAGTCCAACTAACATTTAATATATTTGACGAATGATATTTGATTGAGCGCGTATGGCAAGTAATTAAACGAATATTGCAAATTCAATTCTTGCCTCCCACTATTTTTCGGTGAGCCTCTAACCCTCTGTCGAGTACTCGGGAAACCGTGTTTCCTAGCGGGCTAGGATCCCGTTAAATATCACACAATCTTGACTTTGGCCAACAAATTGTATGATAATTAACTAGGTAGTTCTCTAAGATCGATTGGATCCAATCCAATTCCTAGATCCAGTATGGGGACTTCCAAGTCCGAAACATATATCTTATATATGCCAATACATCCAATGCATTGCCTAATCTTTTTCCTCTGAATCAACTAAGCCTTGGCTTTGGCACAACAAACTTAGTGATCCCAGTTAAGCGCGACCCATTGACCATGGAAAGTTTCGTAATCAATGTCGATGGACAAGAAGTGGTCTTGACTTTGGCCAACAAACCACAACTTGGACAAGACACCATTATGGAACAAAGCCTTCGTGATTCAAACACATCCTCGACGGACAAAGGCCTTGACTTTGGCCAACAAGCCAATGCCAGTCTCGGATCTTGAGTAAGAATCACTCAATGGAAGGAAAACGCTTAATATTTTGCGAGGGTTTTTCGCGTGCAAATTGGCAACCAATTTATTATCTTTGTTAAGGTCTCATCATCATACACCCTTAAACATGCATTCTAAACACATAATAAGCGCGTATAATAAAGTAATAATGATATACGGATGGATACTTTACACAATGATCCTAGATCAAATCTCTCCATTTCTCTCTCCGGCTAGCACATGTATCACTTCTACCTGTTACACTACACTTCTAAAGAAACCTCATTTACATTGAGGGGAATAGGTGAGAATAGAATACAAAGAATATGGAGGTAATAAGGCTGGACATGCAGGTCCAATTAATAAATCAAATTTATTACAACAATTTCTAAAATTGTTCCCCACCCATCTAATATCCATCCGATATACATTATTCATGCATCGCAACCATGTATTCACACAAGCATGTTATCAATAAATCTAATCAAATTAATTAATCTGATAATTAGTGATCATCCAATGTTCAAACAATGATTGATTTTGCGCGAGTCAAACTCGTTTTGCGAATAAGTACTCAAAGTACGAATTCTCGAATTAAATTAAACTACATAATTAAATCCAATTCAATATGTATTTAATACTAATCCAATTATTTAATTCCAAATTAAATACTAAACTTTATTAATAAACCTTTACGACTTAAATTCCAAATTTAATCGTTACGGGTCTCAAAGCCCGATTAACGTCCAATGTCAATTTAATTAAAGTCCAATGGGCTTTCAATTAATTTCTTAAGGCGTGGACTTTTGGTCAACTCGGGTCAAATCCAATAACCAAAGTCCAATCCGGGAATTACCCCATAAGCCTAGAAATCAATTTAGGCCCAATTAAACTTTAAAGGTCCATTAGTCGCATTTGGGCTTTATGGAAGCGGTTTTGGGCCTAATTGGATCCAACCAATTTTGCCTAAACCCAACTTAGTACAACCAAGCCCAATAAGCCCAATAACAACATTACAAGCCCAAATCCAATTTTAAGGCCCAATATAATTAAATTACCAAATTCCAAATTCCCAATTTAATTACATTAAGTGTATTACATAATTAATCACCCAAATTAACATTTCTAAAACATTAATTTACACAATCAATCATGCTTAATAACAACAAAACATGTCCAACACATTTCATCAAAAATCAAACCCAAACATGCTATAATCCTCTCGGCTTTGTGGGAATTATTTTGTCCAATTTGAATTTAATCCGATTAAATCCAATTCAACATAAATCAATCTTCCCAACATGATTCCAATTCATCCAATGAACAAAAATCAAAAAACCAAGACAATTAGGGCATCATGTACCATTCAGCCAACATAAAAAATTTGGGGAAATTTGTTCCAAACAACATTTCATCAAATTGATCCAATCAATCATCAATTAAAACACATTTAAGCATACTAATTCATCCAATTTCATTATACATGCTCAAAATCAATTTTACCCAAATTTTAAGCCCTAATCATTTTCATGCTTTTCAATCTCTCTGATACCATTGTTGGAGTTTCTACGGCCCCGAGGATCGATACAAGCCTAGCTTTGTACGTTTGTATGTTACCATCCATGTCTGTCTTCACCATGAAAACTCATTTGCTACCATAGGCACAATACCTTTTGGTACATCAACCTGTTGGAGTTTCTACGGCCCCAAGGATCGATTACAAAGCAATGAAATAAGTGTGAATACAATGAGGGAGTTGCAGAATACTCACATCGATCGGTTAAGTGACGCGAGAGGCAACAAAAATCTGATTTCTGCCCACTGGAAGTGCTCGGCATTGAGCTGCTGCAGTCCACCATTTTCGTCCATTGTTGGTCCTCTAAGCAAGCTCCAAGCTTCGTCAAACGATTCCAAGCTCATGGGTGGACTTCCCTATCACCTTCTCATGTCTCTCGGAGTGCTAGCTCTCGATGATTTTGCCGTAAAATCATCATTGTGAGTGTTGGTTGCCAAAAGTGTATCTAATACACATTTGTTAATTTCAAATTCATTTAGCATGAATTTGGCTTTTTAAAAGTCAAACCATTAAACCCATAAATGCCAACCACACACTTCATTTCCCATCAATCAGTGAATAGTGACTGGCGTCAATCACTCAAAGTGAAAGACATCTATCACTTGATTGACGAATGATGTGACGCTAGATGCGACTAGCGATTTGACGCTTGATTTGACTTACGTGCCGCACTCGAATTCAAAATGCGAATGCGCTCGCAAATAATCCCGAGCTCGGGTTCACTAATTCCAAATTAACGAATTTTCTATTGCGTCGTAATTAAATCTAATTTAATTAAATAATCATGTCTAGCATAATTACTATTCACGTCGCTAATGAATTAATTCTAAATTAATTCGTTCGCCCGAATTAAAATCTAATTTTAATTCCGCGTCGAAATCCAATTTCGTTTAATATATCGAATATATTAATTTATCGATTAATTCCAAATTAATCGTTATCTCTCTTTAATTGATATTTTATCCTAGATAAAATATCTCCGCAATTAATCCCAGATTAATTTTCTCTCTCATCTTATTAATCCCAGATAAATTAAAAGTGCGAGTCATACGTCATCGGTGAATCTTCGGGAAGCGACCCATGAGATCCCTGGATATGTTGGCAGTAAATTCGGTCGTCGGACTATCCCGAACACGTAAGTACCTAGTACTATGTTTGTACCGATTTACAAGACAAGGTTGGCTTCTAGCAAAGCGCCATGCCTACCCAATTATCCAGAAATATCCTTACAGGAATATAAGGATCTATATTAGGCGTAATATACGTAGTATTGCGTATCTCGATCCAGTATCGGATGATCACGTGCTAGGCCTGGGGCCTGGGGCTGGAATTGTGTCTGCCCCATATGAAGCACATGTCGGATGTCTGGTAACTAGTCTTTATAATCGGATAAACATGACCTTGTCATTTTATCCCGATGACTGCAGTACTTAAGAGTACTAGTACCGTATCCTACGTGACCATCATCTCCATATGACTGGAGTGACACTTCCGTCTTGACATCACACCCAACACACTACGATTCTCGATATACCCAGAAGAGGCGTACACATAAATCGGTTAAAGCCCTGGACGACCAAAACCAAAGTATATTGATTGTCGCAAGTATTAGCGGTGCAAGTCTCAGGTTAAGACCAAATACACCTACCCTGATTTCGGACTTCCATAGACACATAGTCATACTACCAATGGAATTCTGAGGGGGTCTATCCAGAGCGAAGCTGTTTCCCGTACCATCGGTAAAACACAACCTCCTATTACACTTGCATGAGTATCCTAGACCCAAATATATGAGAACTATGATGTTATGCCCTCACAATGCGCACAAGTGTAATACTAGTCTTTTACGCATTTATCGATGTCCAATCTCGACAATGCTCTCACTAGGGATATTTAATGATTTATCCTTCGTGGACTGATACTGTCTCATATCATTCTCAATCCAGGAAAAAATCATAAGGACCTCCTATCATTTATATATCTTGGTGATCTAAACACAAATGATAAGAGTGTAATCTCCTTTGTCACATAGTTAATTTGTACAACAACACCATGATCTGTACAAATAGTGACGTTATGGGTCATAATCGTCCAACACAACCAGTATCCAAAATTGATTGGTATACATGGAATCCATTTCGGACTTCATGGCACTTTGCCATAAAACGGAGTCGATACCTTGTATCACTTCCGCATACGTAGCCGGTTCGTTATCCTCAATAAGATTAATATCTACATGAGGTGAGATCATAAACCCATACCTCTTAGGTTGTTTTCTGACTCTCTCCGACCTAAGCGGTTCTTGTGTAATAGAAGATTGTGGAACAGTCTCATCCCTGATGAACTGTTCGTGTTCCGGGAGGGGATCGGTGCCAGTAACAGTATCACTCTGATTTTTCATTGAGTTCTACTTTCCTCCCACTTACCACTGCATTTAGGAATTCATTTTCGAGGAAAACTGCATGGAGAGCAACAAATATTTTGTTCTCTTATGGGTTGTGGAAATAATATCCTTTGGTTTCCCTAGGATAACCAATTATAAATAGGCACTTATCCGATTTGGGTTCTAGTTTGGTATCATCCAAACGTTTAATATATGCCCAGCATCCCAAATCATCAGGAATGAGAAACCCGGTTTCTTTCCTGTCCATATTTCATATGGAGTCCGTCCAACAGACTTTGTCAGAACCTTATTCAAAATAAGTATTGCACTGTTCAATGCGTATCCCCTAAAGGAAATTGATAGCTCAGTGTGACTCATTATTAACCTTACCATGTCCAACAAAGTTCAGTTTCTCCGTTCGGACACACCACTTAATTGAGGTGTTCCGGGAGGAGTCCACTGTGAAAGAATACCATACTCTTTCAAGTAATCGAGAAACTCATTGTTCAAGTATTTTCCACCATGGTCCAACCGTAATGTTTTAATACTTTTGCGAGTCTGTTTTTCTACTTCGTGTCGAAACTCTTTGAATTTATCAAAAGTTTTCGACTTGTGTTTCATTAGAAACACATAACAATAACGCGATGCAACATCCGTAAAGGTTACGAAGTATTCATATCCACCTCTAGCCTAGCTAGATATGGGCCCACTACGTCACCATGAACGAGGGCTAACAGCTCGGTGGCACATACACCTTTACTGCTAAAACGTGTTTTAAGCACTTTGTATAATAAACAAGATTCGCAGATATCATATGAATTAGGATCAAATTCGTCCAAGTATCCACTCTTCGAAAGTGTGGATATACGAGTGATGAGTGGTAAAACTATCACTATTTCCCACTCATTTAACTTAATATTTTGTATAGTTTCTTGAGTTTTGTGAATATTTTGATGTGTTTTGTGTTATTTTGTAGATAAATAAAGTTTCAGGACATTCTGGAGGTGATTTGGAGCAAAACTGTGAAATTTGGTGAAATTTGGCAAAAACGGTATTTTGGTAATTTTGGGCGTCCCGGCAAAAAGGGTATTTTGGTAATTTTGGACATCCCGACACCAAAATAAAGTTTCAGGACATTCTGGAGGTGATTTGGATCAAAACTGTGAAATTTGGCAAAAAATGGTATTTTGGTAATTTTGGGCGTCCCGACACCGAGGGTATTTTGGTAATTGCACCGCATGCCACGTGTCAAAAATTCAATGAGCCGTTTTTTTTAGCCACCATGCCACGTGTCGAAAATTCAGCGATTCAAAAAAAAATAATGAAAAAAAAATAAAATAATAAAAAAATAATAATCAGAAAAATAACAATAAAAAATTAGATTTTTTTGCCTATAAATAGATTTTGAATTTCTTAGTTTCAATGTACCTCATCCTCTGAAATCCTTATAAATAAAAGAGAGTTCTTCTTATTTTCTTCTTATATTCAGTTTTATTTACGCTTTGTAGTAGTTATATTCAGTTTTATTTACGCTTTGTAGTAGTAATTCTATCCATCTATGAGTGGGTAACTTCTCTATGCTGAGGTAATAAGGTAATACTTTTACTTTTGCTATTTAGATTAATCTCCCTTAATATATAATATATAAACTATTTAAAACCTGACTTAATAAATGATACCGCCATTCTGGACGGTTGGTTATTCAATTTAAATTGGTTAAACCTGACTTAATGAGGATACCGCCATACTGGACGGTTGGTTTAAATTTATATTTTTGTTCGCCTTATGGCTGGTATATTTGAATTTGACTTAATCAGGATACCGCCATTCTGGACGGTTGGTTTAAAATATCACAAGATTATATATTATTTTATGGGAGATATCTAAATAGTAAATAGTAGAAGTTAATTCCTTTTACCTTAGCATTTTTTTTTCTGCATTTACTTTTTAGTAATTTTTATGTTTTTTTTTATTTGTACTAACTATGTGTTATAACTAAGTCAGTTTTCTAGGTTGTGATGAAATCTAATATCACCGGTTTATAAGAGGTTATTTTATAATTTGAGTAATTTAAAGGTTTACTTATTAAGTCTTAAATGCTTATTGTTGTTTGATCACCAATAAGATTAATGTGGTAAATCTAAAATGAACTAGACATAGGGATTTTAGGTTTCAACCTTTGACTTAATAGCCCACGATCTTCCTTGAGGATAAATAACCCTTTAATAGATTTCCTTACAGGATAGACATATACCTGTGGGCGGGGGTAGTCATAATTAGAACTTAAACTTAATGAATCCAGATAATTTGGTTGACATAGACATATGTTTCAATTGGATTAAACTGGGTATTTGTGTCTGACCATCGACAGATGCTTTCACATAAATTCATGTTCCAGGTTAGTAAACTGATTTATTACACAAACTTAAAATAATCATTTCATCTTTTAAAAGATATTAGAATGATTCACAACCCTAGATCTTTGAGTCTTTTATTTTCCTTAGTATTTTCTTTTATCTTTTTATCTTTTTATTTATTTAGCAAATCTACAAATCAAATCATTCAAGCAATCAATTCCCTTCTCCCTCAATTAGATATTTGTAAATAAATAGTATCAACAATTAATAACAAAAGTAGGAATTAAGTTCTCGTGGGATCGATATTTTTATACTACTTGAACGATACGTGCGCTTGCGTTATACGTGTGTGTTTACGCCGGTCAACGAGTCTTGTTGATGTGTCCCAGACAATAATGCCACAGATAAGTTTCATCTGTATTACTCAATTTGAGCATTTAGTTTGTCATGTTATATGTTTGAGATTCATTTATATTCAAAATATAAAGACTATTATTAACATCTACTGTACTTATCAGAATGTTATCTTTATATACTAAACACCTAGTGTTCCAGAATACAAAGGTACACCCGCAATGAGTTAAACAAAATACAGAGATGATGTTCCTAGTAAAACTAGGTACAAAATAACAGTCACCTAATGTAATTACATGCCCAAAGGGCATATACAAAACATAGGTCCCAACGGCCAAAACAGCGACTCTCGTCCCGTTTTCGACTCGTAGGTTGATCTCGCCTGAAGCTAGTATCCTGCTAATCAGCAGATCCTGCACATTAGTACATATATATGTATCACATTTAGTATCAAAAATCTAATTTTTAAAACCAGTAGTGGACACCTTTATTACAATAACAAACATACCTGAAGTCGGAGCCTTGCCCGACTTCATTTCCTTCATGTCTGCCTTGTCCATATGGCAGTCACACTTCCAGTGACCCTATTTACCACAGTTTAGGCAGACATCTTGGGATATATCATTTGTCTTCCCAGAAGACTGTGACGATTTTGCCTTTGCCCTTTTTCTTCACACCTTATAAGCCTTCGGCCAAGCCTTGGCCTTCTGGGATGTCGAAGTAAGATGCGACTTGCGCTTCTTGCCCTCTTGGAAGCTCTGGCTCTGCCTCCCTGAGCATAGCCATTAACTCTTCAAGAGTTTTATCTTGGTTCATGATTAACCCGCCCCAGCATTCGGGCAAAGACTGTAAGATCAAATCTATGGAAGTCTCGGCCTCGTAGGTAATGCCCAGCTAACCTAGATGTTCGATGTCAGCAATCATCTGCGACATCTAGTGCTCAACAGATCTACCCTCTGACATACGCGAGCGAAGGATCTTCTTTTGTAATTCATACTTCTAATATCTAAGGTTAGATCTATGAAGATCCTTTAATTTCAACATCATGGTATAAGGATCTAATCCTTAGCTCTGACGATGAAATTAAGGAGTCATTGCGGCAATCATAACAGATTGAATACTAAAGTTATCATCACGATGAGTCTTCCTAAGCTCATGCTCTACTATTTGCTCAACTTCAGGCTCAGGGCCCGAGAGATTTCTTTATCCAATAGAGTAACTTAAAATTTACGCCGTTAAAGACATTGTCGCCCATGATAATGTCTCTAACGTTAATCTTTCCAGCCATTTCGATTGCAATAGTCCAACTATTCAATCAACGATTTCGGATACACTCAAAATGTAATGGTTACTATAGTCCAATTATATAACCAACTACAAATAGAGTAGTGTCTTGTAAATTCTAACTGTTCAAAGAAAGCAATATTCGATATTAGTCCAACTAATATATTTATAACAACTGTAGGCACTGCATTTTTGCATATAAGTCCATATGATGAGTCTCATTTGGAGACACTACCTTTTAAGTCGATGAAGTCGCGGGAAACGGACGTCGGAAGGGAATCGGTATTTTTGTTAGATTATATTCGCTTGTTTAGCTTCGGGTTCGCTTGTTGGACCTCCGTTTTAAAAACACACGCCTAGCCCAAGCCCATTAAATCACACCCAATAATAATTAAAACATTTAAAACACATGTCACAAATTAAATTAAATTAAATTTAAATTGAATTAAATTAAAACCAATTAAATTGAAATTAAACACAAATTAAAATCAAATTAAATAATTCACTCACCAATTTAAATAGAATTCCCCACCAATTACAATTATTCATTTCCTTTAATAAACTAAATAAATAAATTCCAATTTACTTGATTCTTTCCTTTTAAAAATCCCATGCATAACCTTAATTCCCAACCCTCTAACTATAAAAGAATAACATAACCCAACCCTAAGATCCTCGCCTCTCCTTCTAAAAAAACCAGCAAACAGAAGCAAAAACCCTAACATATACACGGCATAATCAAAAAGAGAAACCATAAATAGACATCATCTCTCTCACGACCTCACACCATGATAAAACCCTAAAGCACTCAACACCTTACAGGGAACACACTCCACGTATCAACACAAACCCTAAAGCTCTTCACGGCTCTGCCTCTCTTCTTTCACACACAGACTCGGCAGCCATCAAAACCCTAGACAAGCTCACGGTCTGTGCACAGCCACACCAAAAACAAACCCTTCACCCAAAGCCACTCACGGCAACAGCCTATTCACGGCTCAACTCCATCTCTCTCTGCCTCTCTCAACCCTCTCTCTTCTCCCACCTCACTCGTGACTCTCGCACACAACACCATAATGAAGAACCCTAGCAAATAAACCCTTCTGAACATCTCTCAACTCTCGGCCATTACTCCTCCTTCACTGCCCAGAACCAGCACCATTCAGGCCTCAACCAGGCCTCAATCTCATGCCAACAACCCCTGAAATCCAGCACCACTTCACGCAAAAAACAAGAGATGTCGATTCAACAAATGACAAAAACCACAAACCCTAACAAGCAACACAACCTAAGCCCCTCTCGGCAGCAGCCCATTCCACTAGCCCCTTCACGCCATTGACATGTCCCTCACGTTCACGCAATTGCCCTTCCAGCAACCCACCTACTTCACGCACAGCCTTGTCACTTGCCCTCCTTAACGCACCAAAGTCCCACTCATCAGCCCCCGACTTCACACCTCTCTCAACACGCCAAAACAAACAGCAAGCCCCCCACTAGCCGAGTGTAATACACACGCCAAAACACCAAAAATCTGCCCTCATCTTCACACAAAGACACTGCCCCAACACCCCCATTCAACGTCACAAACTGCCACAAATAACCATCCACAAACAGCCCCAAATAGTCCTTAAAACCACACAGAAACAGCCCCTACACACAGCCAAAATAGTGAATAAATAACTCCGAAAACAGCCCAAAAACAGTGCCAAAACCGAGACCAAAATAGTCCATTATCACCGCAAAACAGTAACCAGAAACTGCAGTCAAAAAGAGCAGCAAACGGAGTGAAAACAGCAGCCCGAACAGCGAAACAGTGAAGGAAAACGTTGAACCAGTGAACCGGAGGAGTTGCGGAGCATCAACCCTTCCGACGGCCGTGTAACGCGCTTTCGAGAGACGAAAAAAGAGGTTAGACCTGAGGGCACCCTTTTTACTTTTTATCTTTCATTTCTTTTATTTAATTTAATATATTATCACATGAGAGTCGTTTGTTGAGGTATGATGTGAATTTCGGAGGAACGGAATGCGTGTTCTCTTTTGTGGTATATCGGATGGAAACCCGGACGTAAATTCCGTAGCTGAATTCGAATGGACGGTAGAACGGTTTGTACTCGGGATACAACGCCACATACTACTTAAGAGACACACGTATTTCGTTTCATCTAACCATGTATTTAAGCATGATTAGGTTGCTAGTACGTTATTTATTTTTGTAAGCATGATTTAGTCTAGTATGTTATTTAGTTATTTATTTTTAAGCATGATTAGTTATTTATTTTGCGTTTGGGATTTGCATTATGTTTAGGTTGTTATTTGTTTTCCGCATTATATAATTGAAGTATGTTCATGAGATTACCGTGTGTTGTCGTGTGTTATGTTGATTTACTTTTCAAGCATGCAAACTTAGACATAAGATTTATCTTTATGAACATGAATTAGATAGGTTGTTCTTGAGCATGTTGTGTAGATTCGGTTAAGATATTGCACAAATCACATCATTACAAGTGGCATAAGTAAGGACCATTCCGAACCCAATGGTTTGAGGTCTTCTCTTGCGAGGGGTGAGTGTGGCCTTAAATTTTTGTCCCGGTTCACACCGAGTGGCGACTCCATGTTATTTCTCCTGTTTAGTTCCCCCGCAGACTATTCCATATTCCCAACTAGGCCTACGAGCCTAGAACAGCGTCGCCGATTTCTTTGTCCCACAATCTGGCGACTCCACTGAGGATAGAGAATTGGCCCCGAAATAATGTATTGTGATGTTTATGATTTGTGCTTTAGTTAACCGTGTCTATAGTGGGTTGAAAGGGGTTTAACTCGTTGTGATTTGTGCTTTAGTTAACCGTGTCTCTAGTGGTCACACACCATAACTCGTTGGCACGTACCCTAAGGTATTAAAAAGGTGCGTTCACTTGGTCGCTTGAACCCTTGAGTGGGGAGTCCTAGTTGTGGACAATCCTTCGTCAGCGAGAGCCTTTATCTGCACTCCCATAAACCCGCATGAGAACCATAGTTGTATATCCTATAGAAGCTGCCCCTTTATGCTTTTGATAACCACATGCATATTATAACTCATACATCGCATGCATCTCATGCATACACGCATCATGTTAACCCCGTGTCTTAAAAGCCATCATAGATATCCGTTGGGTTAGAGAAAAAAAAAGATTTATCAAAAGAGTTTTGCAAACATGGATAGCGAGGAAAAGGAAATCGAGAAACAGAAAACCTTACGACAAGAATTGAAAGACCAGGGTGGGCCAAAAAAAGAAAAAAGAAAAAAGAAAAAAAGAAAAAAAGAAAAAAGAAAAAAGAAAAAAAAAAAAAAAAGAAAAAAAAAGAAAAAAAAGAAAAAAAAAAAGAAAAAAAAAGAAAAAAAAAGAAAAAAAAGAAAAAGAAAAAGAAAAAATTTGTTGTTTTTTTTAGTCCTTGATAGTTAGACATAAGTCTGATGATGAAATTGTTTGCTTTAGGGTGAAACCTTAGAAACGATAAACTCTTGATGTGCTTTTTTCTGATACTTTGAGTGATTGATCTATGTTAGACTCGTAAGCACTTGGTTATGGTTCTTAGCAGTGAAAACCTGAGTAGTTGGCAAGGTGACTAGTTGAAGAAATTGTAGGTCGTTGAATGACCGTTTGCTTAGATGTCTATCTTGATTTGCTTATGTTATGATGTGTGGTATGGTTCAAAATGAAAGAAAAGTCTCTAAAGAAAAGAATTGAACCACCTATAATCGATAAGCGTGAAGCTACCCATGGGCGAGTATTAGGAACACCATGAGGATAAATGCTACCTTAAAGGGTGTGTATTGCAAAAAAAAAAGAATAAAGAAAAAAAAGGAAAAAAAAAAAAGAAAAAGAAAAAAAGAGTTCAAAATGAAAAGAAAAAAGAGAAAGAAAATCATATCACATTGAGCATGGAAAAGAAATTGCAGAGCGTAATTAAGACATCTAGGTTGTTTTGACCCATCGATCATAATTTTTGAAACGAAATCATTGAGTTGGCTTATCTAGGAATCGAGTTGCAAAGGAACCTTGGCACACACACACACTTTGAGTTTGTCTTAGATCATTTATTCAAAGACTTGTTGATTTGAGTGGCATTGAGTGTTTTTGAAGGTTCTCTGGTTTCATTACTGAGCATTCTTTGAGGACAATGATATGTATAACTATTGAGACTATTTCGTAGCATGTAATATAATATGATGATATGGAAGGCCCCACCATATGGTTCATCTTGACCAAGTGCAAACAGCGGACCAAGACTGGGGGCGACCAGTCTACCACCTTGTGAATTCGGGACATTACAAGAAATTGAGCCATGAGACCAGAGAGAAGATTGTGCAATCACTTGGAGAACTGGCGGAAGACCTA
The DNA here is from genome assembly GCA_019454045.1 of Zanthoxylum bungeanum. NCBI lineage: Eukaryota > Viridiplantae > Streptophyta > Magnoliopsida > Sapindales > Rutaceae > Zanthoxylum > Zanthoxylum bungeanum. Next base: position 24,727 of record SKCR01004945.1, on the reverse strand, counting down.
ACCCAATGGAATAGGAAATTCATTCATGCATGTAGGCATACACGTAACGCTTTTTTGCATTCTTTTTGTGTTTGTTTTGTTTTGTATTCACAGGTTTTGAAGAAGAAAAAGAAAAGCGGCAAAGACATGCCAATCAGAAGCAGTAACAGTACAGTCAGTTTCAGAAATGAATCAGTTTTGGGGATGAGTCCCAGGGTTGATGCCCATATCAGTCAGTTTCGGGGATGAGTCCTAGGGTTGAGGCCCATATCAGTTTCAGTCTTGGGGATGAGTCTCAGGGGCGAGGCCCATATCAGTATCAGTTTGGGGCGAAGCCCACATTATTTTGGGGGGCGAGGCCCACATCAGCATCAGTCTGGGGGCGAGGCTCATATTAGCATCAGTATCAATCTTGCCAGGTATGGCACTCTGGGGGCGAGGCCCACATCATTATCAGTATCAGTGTTGCCAGGTATGGCACTCTGGGGGCGAGGCACACATTAGTTTCAGTATCAGTCTTGCCGGTATGGCAATCTGGGGGCGAGGCCCACATCATTATCAGTAGCTTGGGGACGATTCCCAGGGTTGAGGCCCATATCAGTATCAGTCTGGGGGCGAGGCCCACAGTCAGCTCAGATCGGGGATAAAGCCCACATTCAATACAATTCGGGAACAAAGCCCACAGTCAGCTCAGATCAGGGAATAAAGCCCACATTCAGTGCAATTCGGGAACAAAGCCCACAGTCTGCTCTGATCAGAGAATAAAGCCCTTATTCAGTACAGTTCTGGAACAAAGCCCACAGTCAGCTCAGATCAGGGAATAAAGCCCACATTCAGTACAATTCAGGAACAAAGCCCACAGTCAGCTCATATCGGGGATAAAGCCCACATTCAGCACAGTTCAGAAATACAGCCCAGGAGAATAAAGCTCTCTCCAAGCACAGTTCGGGAATACAGCCCAAATGAATAAAGCCCACTTTCAAACCAGTTCAGGAACAAGGCCCCGGGGAATAAAGCTTTATCTTAACACAGTTCGGGAACAAGGCCCGAGGGAATAAAGCACTATCTTGACACAGTTCGGGAATACAGCCCAGGGGAATAAAGCTCTATCTTAACACAGTTCGGGAACAAGGCCGAGGGGAATAAAGCTCTATCTTAACATAGCTTGGGAACAAAGCCTAGTGGAATAAAGCCCACTTTCAAAGCAGTTCGGGAACAAGGCCCAGGGGAATAAAGCTCTATCTTAACACAGTTCGGGAACAAGGCCCAAGAGAATAAATCTCTATCTTAACACAGTTCGGGAACAAGACCCAAGAGAATAAAGCTCTATCTTGACACATTTCGGGAATACAGCCCAAGAGAATAAAGCTATATCTTGACATAGTTCGGGAATACAGCCCAAGAGAATAAAGCTCTATCTTAACACAGTTCGGGAACAACGCCCAAGAGAATAAAGCTCTATCTTAACACAGTTTGGGAATACAGTCCAAGAGAATAAAGCTCTATCTTAACATAGCTCGGGAACAAAGTCTAGGGGAATAAAGCCCACTTTCAAAGCAGTTCGGGAACAAGGCCCAGGGGTATAAAGCCATATCTCTACACAGTTCGGGAACAAAGCCTAGAGGAATAAAGCCCACTCTCAAAACAACTCGGGAATAAAGCCCAGGGGAATAAAGCTCTCTCTCAAGGCAATTCGGGAACAAAGCCCAAAGGTCAAAGCATCTCAGGATAACAAGTAAGTTAAGCAACAGCTGGCGAGCCAGGTAAGTAAAAAAAATGCATGCATAACTTTGATAGGATTGTCATTGTCACACACTGCACAAGTCACATCAAAGTGGGGGCGACTGTAGGCACTGTATTTTTGCATATAAGTCCCTATGATGAGTCTCGTTTGGAGACACTACCTTTTAAGTCGAGGAAGTCGCGGGAAATGGACGTCGGAAGAGAATCGGTATTTTTGTTAGATTATATTCGCTTGTTTAGCTTCGGGTTCGCTTGTTGGACCTCCGTTTTAAAAACTCACGCCTTGCCCAAGCCCATTAAATCACACCCAATAATAATTAAAACATTTAAAACACATGTCACAAATTAAATTAAAACCAATTAAATTGAAATTAAACACAAATTAAAATCAAATTAAATAATTCACTCACCAATTTAAATAGAATTCCCCACCAATTACAATTATTCATTTCCTTTAATAAACTAAATAAAATAAATTCCAATTTACTTGATTTCTTTCCTTTTAAAAATCCCATGCATAACCCTAATTTCCCTACCCTCTAACTATAAAAGAATAACATAACCCAACCTTAAGATCATCGCCTCTCCTTCTAAAAAAACCAGCAAACAGAAACCAAAAACCCTAACATATACACGACATAATCAAAAAGAGAAACCCTAAATAGACATCATCTCTCTCACGACCTCACACAATGATAAAACCCTAAAGCACTCAACACCTTGCAGGGAACACACTCCACGCATCAACACAAACCCTAAAGCTCTTCACGGTTCTGCCTCTCTTCTTTCACACACAGACTCGGCAGCCATCAAAACCCTAGACAAGCTCACGGTCTGTGCACAGCCACACTAAAAACAAACCCTTCACCTAAAGACACTCACGGCAACAGCCTATTCACAGCTCAACTCCATCTCCCTCTGCCTCTCTCAACCCTCTTCTTCTCCCACCTCACTCATGACTCTCGCACACAGCACCACAATGAAGAACCCTAGCAAATAAACCCTTCTGAACATCTCTCAACTCTCGGCCATTACTCCTCCTTCACTGCCCAGAACCAGCACCATTCAGCCCTCAACCAGGCCTCAATCTCACGCCAACAACCCCTGAAATCCAGCACCACTTCACACAAAAAACAAGAGGTGCCGATTCAACAAACAACAAAAACCACAAACCCTAACAAGCAACACAGCCTAAGACCCTCTCGGCAGTAGCCCATTCCACTAGCCCCTTCATGCCATTGACATGTCCCTCACGTTCACGCAATTGCCCTTCCAGCAACCCATCTACTTCACGCACAGCCTTGTCACTTGCCCTCCTTAACGTACCAAAGCCCCACTCATCAGCCCCCCACTTCACGCCTCTCTCAACACGCCAAAACAAACAGCAAGCCCCCCACTAGCCGAGTGTAATACACACGCCACAACACCACAAATCTTCCCTCATCTTCACGCAAAGCCACTGCCCCCAACACCCCCCATTCAACGTCACAAACTGCCACATATAACCCTCCACAAACAGTCCCAAATAGTCCTTAAAACCACACAGAAACAGCCCCTACACACAGCCAAAACAGTGAATAAATAACTCTGAAAACAGCCTAAAAATAGTGCCAAAACCGAGACCAAAACAGTCTTTTATCACCGTAAAATAGTAACCAGAAACTGTAGTCTAAAACAGCACTAAACGGATTGAAAACAGCAGCCCTAACAGCGAAACAGTGAAGGAAAATGTTGAACCAGTGAACCGGAGGAGTTGCGGAGCATCAACCCTTCCGACGGTCATGTAACGCGCTTTCGAGAGACGACAAAAGAGGTTAGATCTGAGGGCACCCTTTTTACTTATTATATTTCGTTTCTTTTATTTATTTTAATATATTATCGCATGAGAGTCGTTTGTTGAGGTATGATGTGAATTCCGGAGGAACGGAATGCGTGTTCTCTTTTGTGGTATTTCGGATGGAAACCCGGACGTAAATTCCGTAGCCGAATCCGAATAGACGGTATTACGGTTTGCACTTGGGATACAACGCCACATACTACTTAAGAGACACACATATTTCGTTTCATCTAACCATGTATTTGAGCATGATTAGGTTGCTAGTACGTTATTTATTTTTGTAAGCATGATTTAGTCTAGTATGTTATTTAGTTATTTATTTTTAAGCATGATTAGTTATTTATTTTGCGTTTGGGATTTGCATTATGTTTAGGTTGTTATTTGTTTTCCGCATTATATAATTGAAGTATGTTCATGAGATTGTCGTGTGTTGTCGTGTGTTATGTTGATTTACTTTTCAAGCATGCAAACTTAGACATAGGATTTATCTTTATGAACATTAATTAGATATAGGTTGTTCTTGAGCATGTTGCGTAGATTCGGTTAAGATATTGCACAAATCATATCATTACAAATGGCATAAGTAAGGCACCATTCCGAACCCAATGGTTTGAGGTCTTCCCTTGCGAGGGATGAGTGCGGCATTAAATCTTTGTCCCGGTTCACACCGGGTGGCGACTCCATGTTATTTCTCCGGTTTAGTTCCCCCGCGGACTATTCCAGACTCCCAACTAGGCCGCGAGCGTAGAATAATGTCGCCGATTTCTGTGTCCCACAACAACGATAAATAAAATTAAAAAGAGCGCGTTTATCAAGTATTAAACGAAATTGCAAATTTAATACTAGCCTTCCACAATTTTTCGGCGAGCCTCTAACCCTCTGTGGAGTAATCGGGAAACCCAGTTTCCTAGTGGGCTAGGATCTCGTTAAATAACACACAACCTTGACTTTGGCCAACAAGCTGTATGAAACTTAACTAGGTAGATCTCTAAGATCAATTGGATCATATCCAATTCCTAGATCCGGTAGGTGGACCTCCAAGTCCGAGATATATATCCAATATATATTTCCTAACCTTTTTCCTCTGAATCAACTAAGCCTTGGCTTTGTCTCAACAAGCTTAATGATTCCAGTTAAGCGCGACCCATTGACAGTGGGAAAGCTTCGTAATCCACGTCGATGAACTAAAAGTGACATTGACTTTGGCCAACAAGTCACAACCACCCAAGACATACGATATGGAACAAAGCTTTCGTGGTTCAAACACATCCGCGATGGACATTGATCTTGACTTTGGCTAACAAACCAATGTCAATCTTGGATCTTGAGAGAGAACCACTCAATGGACGGAAAACGTTTAATATTTGAATGATGGCTTTTCGCGTAAATTGGAAACCAATTTATTATCTTTGATTAGGTCTCATTATACACCCTTAAACATGCATTCTAAAGGCATAATAAGGCGCGAATAAAATTAATAATGATTTACGGATGGATATATAACAATTTGTTCCTAGAACAAATCTCTCACTTTCCCCTCTCCCGCTAGCACTATTAATACTTCTACCCAATTACATAATACATTAAAGAAACCTCATTTGCATTGAGGGGAATTGGTGAGAAGAGAAATACAAAGAGATAAAGAGATAATAGGCTGGACACGCAGGTCCAATTTAATAAATTCTAAATTTATTACAACAATTTCCAAAATTGCCCCACCCTTCTAATATCCATCTGATATACATTATTCATACAAATACATCCAAGTATTCACAATAAGCATGTTATTCAATCAATCTAATCCAATCAATTAATCTTTAATTAATGACATCCAATGTTCAAACAATGATTTGATTTACGCGAGTCCAACTCGTTTAAAGTACGTTTTCTTGAATTATATCGAACTACAATTTTAAATCCAATTTGAATTGTATTCAATACTAATTCATGTTTAATTCCAAATTAAACAATTACACTTTTAATAGTGCATTTTAGACTTGGATTCCAAATCCAATCTATATGGGTCTCAAATGCCCAATTAGTATCCAATATTATTTAATTAAAGTACAATGGGCTTTCAATTAATTCTTTAGACATGGGCTTTGGCCATTATGGATCAAACCCAAGATTTCAAGGCCCAAATAGGAATCACCCTATGCCAAAAAATCAATTTAGGCCCATTAGGCCCAATTAAATTTTTAAAGGCCTAATTGTCATATTTGGACTTTATGGAAATGGTTTTAGGCCCAATTGGATCCAATCCAATTGTCCAAAGCCAAACTTGGCCCAACCAGGCCCATTAGCCCAAATATAACAAATTAAATTAATACATTATTCCAAATTACATATTAATCCAATTCAAGTGTAATTAACATAATTAATCAACTAATCTAATGTTTCCAAAACACTAATTAATCCAATTAATCATGCTCATTAATTCCAATTCATGTCCAACACAAATTGAAGCAAAATCAATTCTACAACATGCTCAAGTTCATGGTAATACATGAAATTAACATCCAATTTTAATTTCAATCCAAATAAATCAATAATTAACATTCAATTTCATGCGAATTAATATATCCAATTGTAAAATTCAAAAACATCACCATGAACAATTCCTAGGGTGCATTCGGCCATGTAAGGAATTTTTGGATTTTTGATCTAATCAATTTTTCTTAATTCCAAAGATGCACAAATCCAATTCAACATCATATAAACACAACCGAATAACCAATTTAGGCATTTACAAGCTCCAAGCATAAAATCCCAAATTAAAGTATATAAACCCTAGAATCCAAATCAAGCTTAGATCTCTCTCTGATACCATTGTTAGTGTCCTAGACATGGCAAGGATCTCTAAGATTTATTTGTGTGTGAATAAATCAAAGATAAGTTACGGAAATTACTTACATTGATCGGTTGAGATTTCAAAAATTTTGAAGGATGTAGAAGCTTCAAGCTTTGTCGTTTAGTTCTAAACCCGAGGGTGAGTTTCCCTATCACCTTATTTTGACTCTCAAAGTGCTAGCTTTGTCCAACAATTGAAATAAAAATTTATTCTCCAAGAAGAACAAGAATCAGCAATGGTGGGTTTTTGAGAGGAAATAGAGATGTGAATAATAGCTTTTCAAAAAGTGTGTGTGTTGTGTGGAATAAATGCTTTATTTATAATGGCCAACTACTTCCATCACTTAATTGACATGTGATGTGAGTTGTGGGTCCCACCCAATTATTGAATTCCAAATTCAAGTTGGCTTACACAAAACACTTTGGGCTCGGGTTTGATTAATCCAATTAAACGAATTTTCCGTCGCGACTTAATTAAATCCAATTTAATTAAATAATAATGCCTATCAAAATTATTATGAAAGTCGCTTACGAATTAATTCCAAATTAATTTGTTCGCTTGAATTAAAATTCAATTTTAATTCCGTGTTGAAATTCGTTTTCAATTAATATATCCAATAAATTATTTTAGCCCAAATAAATAAATTAAATAGAAAAATTCAATTTAACTATTAAATTTATTTTACCAATTAATTCCAAATTAATCGTATTCTCTCTTCTTCACGAATTAATCTCAGATTAATTCATGACGCAATTAATCCCAGATTAATTTTCTCTCTGTTAATTAATCCCAGATTAATTCTTACCGTAATTAATCCCAGATTAATTTTATCTCTCATAATTAATCACAGATTAATTCTGTTCGAGTCAAATGTCATTCGTGAATCTTCGGGAAGCGACCCAAGAGATCCTTGGATATGTTGGCAGTAAATACGGTCATCGGACTATCTGAATACATGCGTACCTAATACCACGTTCTTACTGATTTACAAGACATGGTTGACTTCTAGCAAAGCACCGTGCCTACCCAATTCTCCAGAAATATTCAACGAAGAATATATAATCTTTATCAGGCGTAGTATACTAAGTATTGCGTATAACGATCCAGTATCTGATGTCATATGCTAGGCCTAGGACTAGAATTGTGTCTGCCCCATACGAAGTATATATCGGATCACTAGCAACTAGTCTCTATAATCGGATAATCATGACCTAGTCATACTATCCCGATAGCTATTGCATTTAAGAGTACTAGTTCTGTATCCATGCGTGATCATCATCTCCATATGACTGAAGTGATACTTCCATATTGACATCACACCTAATACACTGCGATTCTCAGTATACCAAGAAGGGGCGTACAAAGAACCTGTTAAATCTCCGGACGACCAAAACCAAAGTATACTGATTTTCGCAAGTATTAGCGATGCAAGTCTCAGGTTAAGACCACATACACCTACCTTGATTCGGATTCCCATAGACACATAGTCATAATACCAATGGGACTTCGAGGGGTCTATCCAGAGTGAAGCTGTTCCCGGTCCAACAGCTAACAGAACCTCCTATCACACTTGCATAAGTATCCAATACTTAAATATATTAGAACTATGTTGTTAAGCTTCCTTAACGCGCACAAGTGTAATACTAGCCTATTCCGCATTATCGATGTCCAATCTCGATAATACTACGACTATGGATATTTAATGATTAAACCTTTCGTGGATTAATACTGTCTCATATCTTATTAATCTGGTACTAATCATATGGACTTTTATCATTTATATATCCAAGTAATCCAATTACAAAATGATAAAAGAGCAATTTGATTTGTCACATAGTTAATTTGTACAAAGAACACCATGTCTTTTTACAAATAGTAATGCTATGGGTCATACTAGTTTATTTAAGTATTCAAATTGCATAGTATTGAAATATGAAGCAAGTGTCCTAGCTCAAGTGTTAAAGGCTAAGGTGACAGTGGAACCTGTTGCCTTCCTGTAATATTTATGTATCGGGGATGTTACAAAGATGGTATTATAGCATGGTCTAGGGAGTCAGTGACTGCAATGAGGGAGTAGCAGTGGCTTGTATATGTGGTATATCTGGGGTACTACTATATATGAGTGGCTGTTTACTCTAGTAGCATTGTCTCGAGTTATGTCTCATTTTAAATTACTTAAAATTCCTTTACATGTAATTGACCATTTATTTTCTTTCTTAATTTCTTAGATATCCATGCCACCCAAGGGAAGAACCGGAGTAAGGGGTAGACCCAGGCGTGGTAGGGCGCCTCAAGGCATAAATCTGGATCAGAGATCAGTCGTACCTCCCCCTGAGCCAGATAGGGGACAGAGAGTGGATTCTGTTCATGAGAGAGTTGTGGGGGAATGTAGAGCTGCAACAGTGGTTCAGCCCAATAACCCAGTAGTGGCGGGTTTACAACAGATATAGCAGTCAGTAGCAGCTTTAGCCCAGTTGATTACCTGTCAGCCGCAGCCACCAGGCCCAGAGCCGAGAGCTGCAGAACCCACCGTTCTTGTTCCGCCACCACTAATAGGAGTATCATTGGCTCACAAAATACTACCTCCTCCAAAATACCAGACCCTACTACATACCGAGCCGGACCTTCTGTTATGCCTCATGAGCCACCCTCAGTGACGGTTCAGGTCATGCAGCGGCAAGAGCTGCTTGTATCATTACATAATTTCCAGAAGCTTCATCCTCCCACGTTCTCAGGAGTAGAGACCTCTCCAGATCCTTGTGGTTTTATTGAGGAGTCAGATCGGATATGTACAGCTTTGGGATGTTCTTCAGAGAGAGCGGTGGAACTAGTTAGTTTTCAGTTGAGAGATGTCGCCAACACATGGTTTATGTCTTTTCGGGATAGTAGGCGATGAGAAGCCCCTCCTTTGACGTGGGTTTAGTTCAGTACGACCTTTTTATCTAGATTTTTACCTCAGAGTATCAGGGATGCCAGAGCCTGTGAGTTTGAATAGTTAGTATAGGGCGAGCAAATGATAGTTTCTGAATATGACATACGGTTCACATGGTTGTCTCGCTATGCTTCACATCTGATTAGTACTGAGGAAATGAATGTGAAGAGGTTTGTAAATGGGCTTCGAGACTACTTATTTCGCTCCATTCATTTTACGGAGACCACTACATACACTCAAGTTTTAGATGTTGTTTTGCGGTTTGAAGCGCGGGTTAGAGAAAGGCAAGCAGAAAGTGAGTCTCGAAAGAGATCTAGATCAAAGGAGAAAGTGATGCCTCAACAGAGTGGGCCTAGTAGACAGCAGCAGATGTCAGCTCCGCCTACGGCACACAGAGACATAGGTTCAGTTCAAGGGGTCAGGACCGTAGGCCGGTTCAGAGTGTTGCTTCTCATGTAGTTTCCTCCCCCTCGGTAGCCCAGCCTGGGCGAACCCTACTATAGTGTCCTGTTTTTGGACGAGCTCATACAGGGACTTGTAGATCTGGGAGTAGGGGTTGTTATCGATATGGACAGATGGGTCATTTGAAGAGAGACTTTCCGGTACCAGCAGAGCAGTTGCCATATTTCAGTGGCGCCCCATCTACACCTCAGCCACAGCCTATTAGAAATGTAGGAGGATGAGAGCAGAGGCCAATGAGCAAATGACAGACAGTTGATGGAAGGGGACAACTAGTTGGTGATCAGGGACATGCTTCTTCGAGCAGAGTACATGCCCCGAGGGCAGTTCGGTGGCACGTGCACCTTTACCGCTAAAAGGTGATTTATGCATCTTGCCTAATAAACAAGATTCACAAACGTCATATGAATTTGGATAAAATCCGTCCAAGTACCCACTCTTCGAAAGTGTGGATATGCGAGTCTTGTTAATGTGTCCCAGACGACAATGCCACATGTAATTTTCATCTTTGTTACTTACTTTAAGCCTTTTGTTTGTTACATTATATGTTTGAGATTGATTTATATTCAAAATATAAAGACCATTATTTACATCAGCAGTGCAAATTTCCATATCATTTTTATACATAAAACACCCAGTGTTTCTAAATACAAAAGTATACCCACATTGGGCTAACATAGATACATAAATAATATTCCTAGTCAAACTAGGTACATAATAACAGTCTGTAAGTTTAAGTACATGCCCCGAGGGCAGTTCTAAAACAAAAGTGCCAACGGCCAAAATGGTGACTCGTGTCCCATTTCCAATGCAGAGGTCAATCTCTTCTGAGGCCAGTCTCCTGCTAATCTGCAGATCCTGCACATCAGTACATATATGAGTACCACAACCAGAATCAAAAATCCAATTTTTAAAACTAGTAGTAGACATGTTTATTTCTATAACAAACATAATTGAAGCCGGTGCCTTGCCCGCTTTGATTTCCTTCATGTGTATCTTGTACTCGCGGCAGTCACGCTTCCAGTGACCCCGCTTCCCGCACTGCAGACATACATCTTGGGATTTGTCCTTACCCTTCCCAGAAGATTTTGACGATTTGGCCTTACCTTTCTTCTTCTTCTTCTTTACACCTCCAGTCGCCTTGGGCCAAGCCCTCGGAGTCTGAGATGTTGAAGCGAAGTGCGCCTCGTGCTTCTTGCCCTTTAGGAGCTCTTTTTCTGCTTCGCGCAGTATGGACATCAACTCTCCAAGAGTTTGGTCTTGGTTCAACATATTGTAGTTCATGATGAACCCACTCCAAGTGTCGTGGAGAGACTATAAGATCAAATCTACTGAAGTCTCAGCCTCGAAGACAATGCCCATCTGTCCCAGCTGCGCAATGTCAGCAATCATCTGTGACACATGGTGCTCAACAGACGTACCCTCTCACAGTGAGCGCGGAAGAGCTTCTTCTGCAACTCATATCTTTGTGATCTAAGATTAGATCGGTGAAGATCATGCAACTTCGCCATCATCTCATAGGGATCTAATCTCTTGTTTTGACAATGGAATTGTGGAGTCATACCAGCAAGCATTACCGACTGAGCAGTCTAGTTGTCATCGCTATGAGTCTTCCAAAGCTCTAGCTCAAGCAACTGATCAGGTCGGGGCTTAGGACCAAGAGGTCTCTCTATGGTGTAGAGTAACTTCTCTGATCCCAGGACAATTCTGAGATTCATATCCCACTCTTGAAAGTTTATGCCATTAAAGACATTATCGCCCATGACAATATCTCTAATGCTTAACTTTCCTGTCATCTTAATCGCAATAGTCCAACTATTCAATTAACGATGTAGGGTACAGTCTAACTGTTACAAGAAAAATAATAAAATATTAGTCCAACTAATAAATATAATTAACGAAATAATTTGAAAGCGCATAAAGCTAAGTATTTGAACGAAATTGCAAATTTAATACTAGCCTCCCACTATTTTTCGATGAGCCTCTAACCCTCTGTTGAGTACTCGGGAAACCTAGTTTCCTAGTGGGCTAGGATCCCGTTAAATAACACACAACCTTGAATTTGGCCAACAAGCTGTATGATATTTAACTAGGTAGATCTCTAAGATCAATTGGATCTCATCCAATTCCTAGATCCGGTGGGTGGACCTCCAAGTCCGAAACATATATACAATATATATGCCAATATATCCAATATATTTTCCTAACCTATTTCCTCTGAATCAACTAAGCATTGGCTTTGGCACAACAAGCTTAATGATTCCAGTTAAGCGGAACCCATTGACTTTGGAAAGCTTCATAATCGATGTCGATGGACAAGAAGTGATCTTGACTTTGGCCAACAAATCACAACTTGGACAAGACATACGATATGGAAGAAAGCCTTCATGATTCAAACACATCCGCGATGGACAAAGGTCTTGACTTTGGCCAAAAAACCAGTGTCAATCTTGGATCTTGAGTAAGAATCACTCAATGGAAGGAAAACGCTTAATATTTGTTGAGGGTTTTTCGCGTAAATTGGCAACCAATTTATTATCTTTGTTAGGTCTCATCATACACCCTTAAACATGCATTCTAAAAGCATAATAAGGCGCGAAAATAAATTAATAATGATATGCGGATGGATATCTCACAGATTGTTCCTGGAACAAATCATTCCATTTCCTCTCCCCGGCTAGCACTATTCTTACTTCTACCCAATTACATAATACAATTAAAGAAACCTCATTAACATTGAGGGGAATTAGGTGAGAAGAGAATTACAAAGAATCGAGAGATAAGGCTGGACACGCAGGTCCAATTTAATAAATTCTAAATTTACAACAATTTCCAAAATTATCCTTTCCCTTCTAATATCCATCTGATATACATTATTCATTCAACATATCCATGTATTCACACAAAGCATGTTATTCAATCAATCTAATCCAATTAATTAATCTTTGAATAAAGTGATCATCCAATGTTCAAACAACGATTTGATTTGCGCGAGTCCAACTCGTTTAAGAATAAGTACTCGAAGTACGAATTCTTGAATTATATCGAAAACAAATTTAAATCTAATTTAATTCGTATTCAATACTAATTCTATATTTAATTCCAAATTAAATAAGTACACTTTTAATGCACCTTTACGACTTAGATTCCAAATCTAATCAAAATGGGTCTCAAAGCCAATTAACATCCAATGTCATTTAATTAAAGTCCAATGGGCTTTCAATTAATTTCTTAAGGCGTGGATTTTGGTCAATATGGGTGGTCAAACCCAAATACCAAAGCCAAAATAAGGAATCACCCTATTTGCCAAGAAACCAATTTCGGCCCATTAGGCCCAATTAAACATAAAAGGCCCATTTGTTTTATTTGGACTTAATAGAATGGTTTAGGCCCAATTTGGATCCAATCCAATTATCCTAAACCAACTTGGCCCAACCAAGCCCATTAGGCCCAAATACAACATTATAAGCCCAATTCTAAATTAAGCCCAACTAATTAAATTTTAATATTCCAAATATCATGATTTAATTAATTAAAGTGCTTAGCCATGATTAACTATTTAAATTAACATTTTCAAAATACTAATCTAATTAATTAATCATGCTTATTCATAATCAATACATGTCCAACATTATTGTTACAAAAAATCATCTCATTCCATGCTTTGAAGCTCACGGCATTTTTAGGGATTTAATATCCGATTCTGATTTCAATCCGATTGAATCTCAAATCAATATATCCATGTCTTTCAACTCATCCAATGATCAAAAAACAAAAAATACCATGACTTTAGGGCTATATTGTATTCGGCGAAGCCTATCATATTTGGGAAAATTAATCCAATTAATTTTTCTACAAATTGATCATGCATAACTTCAAGTTATTAACATACAAGCATACTCAAACAAACAATTTGATTAAAACACGCTCAAATCAAAAATACCCAAATTTTAGTATATAAACCCTAATCAAATTTCATGCTCAATAAGGCTCCATGATACCATTGTTGGGTTTCTAAAGTGTCCCAAGATCAATTTAAGCAATGAAACATGTGAATACTCAAAGAAGAATTTGCGGAATAATACTCACTTTGATCGGATTTTGGAGGTGTTGATCACAAAACTTTTTGCCTTTGAGAAGTCTCCAAGCTTCCTCTTTGAAGTAGATGAACAAGCTCCAAGCTTTGAAAGGATTCCAAGCTTTGAAAGGATTCCAAGCTCTAGGATTGGTTTCCTTATCACCTTATATGATTCTTTGAATGTGCTAGCAACTAGAAAATTTTGCAACAAAATCTTCTTCTTTTTCCTCCTTGTTTCGGCCAAAGAAGAAAAATTGGGAGAGAGTAAAATTGGTTCAAAACCGTGAGCTTAAGAGAGTGAGAGGGAGTGAAAAACTTGTGTGTCTTTGATTTCTAAAATCAAAAATAAAACATATACCAAATATCTAATATTAGGTAATAGTTAATTAAGCCATCACTTGGAGTGTAGAACAAGTCTTCACCAACCCACCAAAATCCATCACCTTAAAGTTAACTAAAATGACAAGTGATGTAACTTGTGATGTGACATGTGGGCCCCACTTGAATTCAAAATCTGAGTGGGCCCGCAAACACTCTCGGGCTCGGGTTCGCTAATTCCAAATTAATGAACTTTCTGTTGCGACGTAATTAAATCAAATTTAATTAAATCATTATGCCTATCAAAATTACTATTCACGTCGCTCGCGAATTAATTCAAAATTAATTTGTTTGCCCGAATTAAAATCCAATTTTAATTTCGCGTCGAAATATAATTTCATTTAATATATCGAATATATTATTTTATCAATTAATTCCAAATTAATCGTTCTCTCTCTTCAAATAGTATTTTATCCTAGATAAAATCTCTCTGTAATTAATCCTAGATTAATTATGTTCGAATCATACGTCATCGGTGAATCTTCGGGAAGCGACCCATGAGATCCCTGGATATGTTGGCAGTAAATCCGGTCGTCGGACAATTCGAACACGTACGTACCTATTACTACGTTTTTACCGATTTACGAGATATGTTTGGCTTCTAGCAAAGCACCGTGCCTACCCAATTCTCCAGAAATATTCTTAAAGGAATATTTAATCTATGTCAGGCGTAGTATACGTAGTATTGCGTATTTTGATCTAGTATCGGATGGTCACATGCAAGGCATGGGGCTGGAATAGTGTCTGCCATGTACGAAGCATATATAAGATCATAATCAACTAGTCTCTTTAATCGGATAATCATGACCTTGTCATATTATCCTGATGGTTGCAACCAATTAGAGTACCAGTTCTGTATCTCTGCGTGATCATCATCTCCATATGACTGAAGTGATACTTCCGTCTTGACATCACACCCAATACACTACTACGATTCTCAATAAACCCAGAAGAGGCATACACAGAACCTATTAAAGTCATTGACGACCAAAACCAAAGCGTATTTGATTGTCGCAAGTACTAGCGATGCAAGTCTCAGGTTAAGACCAAATATACATACCCTGATGCGGATTCCCATAGACACGTAGTCATACTACCAATGGGATTTCGCGGGGTCTATCCAGAGCGAAGCTGTTTCCGTAGCATCGGTAAACACAACCTCCTATCACACTTGCATAAGTATCCAATACTTAAATATATGAGAACTATGCTGTTACACTTCCATAACACGCACAAGTGCAATACTAGTCTATTCTGCATTATCGATGTATAGTCTCGATAATACTACGACTAGGGATATTTAATGATTAAACCTTTATGGATTGATATTGTCTCATATCTAATAATCTAGAACTAATCATAAGGACTTTTATCATTTATATATTTAAGTAATCAAATTACAAAATGATAAAATGCAATTTCCATTGTTACATAGCTAATTTGTACAAAAATCACAATGTCTTTTACAAATAATGACGCTATGGGTCATAATTGTCCAACAGTTCTTGGGCCCTATTGCCTTTTGCAGAGAAAGGTCTTTTTGCCATCTTACCTTCAAGACATGACTCACAGACTAGTAAAGTACCAACATTTAGTTCTCTTAAAGGACCATCATTTACAAGCCTATTTATCCTATCAAGATTTATATGACCAAGTCTTAGGTGCCATATATATGTGTTATCAGTGTGAGAAATCTTTTGTTTCTTTATTTTGGACAATTCTACTTTGAACATTTCTTCATTCAATAGTGAATTAACATTGGGCCTTATTACATAGAGCCCATTCTCAATAAAACTAGAACAAATTATCAAACCATTTCTTGAAATAACAACTGATTTATTATCAAAAGAAACTGAATAAGATTGTTCATAAAGTCGAGAAACTGAAATGAGGTTTCTAGTAAACCCCGGTACGAAATAAACATTATTCAAATATAAAAATTTATTGTTCTCAACATAAAGTTTTATTTGTCCAACTGATGATGCTGAAACTAAAGCGACATTCCCAACTTTCAAAGTAAAGTCCCCATCAGCAAGTCTAGTGTATGAATCAAGCTTCTGTAAGAAACAACAAATATGATTAGTCGCCCCTGAATCAATTATCTAGGGTGATAAATCATTTTCAACTAAACAAGATTCAGTAACAAGTAAATATGATTTACCTTTCTTCTTCTGTTTCAGCTCTTCGAGATATTGCTTGCAGTTTCTCTTCCAATGCCCATCAATTCCATAATGGAAACATTTTCATTTTGGCTTTTTCTGGGTGGAGCCATTCTTATTTCCTTGACTGTTGTTTGGCTTGTTCTTTTTGCTGTTGTTCCCTGCTGTTTTCTCAGTTCCTGAACTCTTACCTTTATTCTTATTTCTCTTTCTCTTCTTTAGAGAAGAGTTAGAGGTAGAAGGTTCAGTAACATTTGCTTCTCCTTTCTTCTCCACAGAAATAGACTCAAACGTTGTGAGTTCGTTAAGCAATTCAGTCAAATTATAACTCAACTTATTCATGAAGTAATTGCTTTTGAACTGGAGAAATTATGGGCTAAGGCTTTCCAAAATCATGCCCACTTGTGTGCCTTCATCTATGGTAGCCCCATTGATTTCTACCACATGAATTGTATTAATCATCATTAGCACATGTTCACGAATAGGAGTTCCAGCTTTCATTTTGCAGTTCATGACTTTCTTGACTGCTTCATGTTTAGCTTGATCAGAGGGTTTGCCAAACATGCCTTGTAGAGACTCCATTATCTCATAAGCAGTCTCTGTCTTTTCGTGCTTTGTATTAAGCACGTCAGATATGACAGCAAGCAAATAAAAACGAGCTTTGTCATTTGCTCGAATCCAATTTCCATATGCATCTTTGATAGTTTTGTTGGCATTCACAGCAGGTTCTAGAGGACATTCCTCCATCAGGACAAACTTCAGGTTATCCAGCATAAGAATTATATTTATATTTTTCTTCCACTTAGCAAAGTTATCACCAGTTAATTTTTCTGTAGCAAACAGTGATAGGAATTGATTTGACATATTTCTGAAATAATTAAAAAAATATTCTAAATTATTCCATGCATAAAATTCAAAATAAATTTGGCATAGTAATCATGATGCATGATGCATATGCAAAACACAAAAATATATATGCACTACTATAGCCTCAGAAAATTTAATAAGCATATTGTGTTGCCTTAGGGTCGATCACAACACCTTATTAAAATAGAGAGAATCTCAATTAATAAATTTTTTCAAAATATCTCATATTTTCAAAATTTATTAATAACCGTTTTTTGGTCTAAATGTAATTAACACGTTTAACTACATTCATATGAGTGTAACCCACTATTTTGGATCCTTAAAATTTAACCTATAATAACCACCTTAAGGTAAGTTAATAATGAAATACATTTTATAAATCCTATCGTAAGAAGTACAACCTTGATATTAACCTAAACGAACACTCTCCTTAAGGAGGATGAAACTAAAGTCATCACGAATCCCCACTTAGATTTCACGATGTTGCACTAATGGTGGAGACCAAAGGACGTTTAGACAAACTACCCGCTCCCACTCATTATTTTAAGTTTAGTGATTTTATATGTAAAACTTAGCGGAAAAAGACCAAAAAATCAATATTAAATGTGTTCAATTACCAAGTAAATTGTTTCATAATAAAATTATCGCTTTACTAATAAAACTTAAATTCATTATGAAACATCTAAGTTATTCATGATAAACAATTTATTATAAATGCTTAGAACTGAATTTTGTGAAATTACAAATTTTAACGATTTAAAATTAATTAACAAATTTTATTTAATCGACTAATCGATAAGAATTCTAAAATAGTTTTTAATCAAATTATAAACTATTTACTATCATAAATAAATTTATGAAAATGCACATGTATGTATGACATGTTATAATGCAATAATAGGCATTGTGCTAATTCTATATGACATTTAAAATATGCATGAGTATAAACATTTTATAATTCACACAAATAAATAAATTTGGATATTAACTGGTTTGACAATTTGGGTATTTCTAAAATTATAAATAACCAAAAAAAATTACGTTAATCTCAAATATGGAAAAAATATAATTAAATTTCCAAAGTAACTTTCACCCCAAAAAAAACATTTTTTTATACTACCGCACAGTGGGCAGTCTCACTGCCGCACTGTGCGGCTGGCTGCTGCTCATGCAACAGTCTGTATTGTGCAGCAGTCTCACTGCTGCACAGTGCAGTAAAAAAAAATTCAGGAAAAATAATTATATTTTGTGTAAAATATTGTCTTCGTCCGTCCATCGTCTCTTTGGCTTGATTTTGATCTCGAATAATTACAAATAATTTACAATTACAGAAAGAAATACCCATTTTATTTTTTGGGTTTACATATCCGATATATAAAACATAAAATTAAAATCCTAACTCAAAGTCAACCATACAATTAACGATTAATATTCATACATTCATCATCACATGATAATTAATCAAAAAAATACATAGCCTACTCTTTTACATAAATATTAAAATGATTTACAATAAATCATTCTTATTAATAAACTAGAATAAATATGACCGCTCTAATACCATTTGTTGGTTTTCAGAGTTCATGCGCAGCGAAAATCATGTTCAGTAATAGGAAAAAATTTATTTTTCATGAACAATAAAAACCGGATCCGTATTTTTCTAGTACATTAATAATATATAATATTTATAATTCAAGTAAGAATTATACATGTAGATTTGGATCTCTATTAATCACGATTCTTTGAACCACGATCTTCATCGACTTATCTCCACACCTCCAACGGTACGCGTGGACGTGAAAATAATTATAAAGAACATTCTAATTTATTGAAGGATCCGTGTACTCAATACATGAGAAGAATCATGGATGCTATTTTATTTTTTGGTTTCTCAAAACCAAATAAAAACTTTTTTTCCTTTATTTTAGCACACTCACGTTTCTGGTTGTTGTTCCTTTTGATTTTTGATCAAAAGTCATCAAAATCAAAATTAAAAATACTGCTCACGTTTGTTTTGCTTTTTTATAGTTTGGATGAATTTTTTATCAAATCAAATTCTAATCCATGCCTACGTTTTTTATTTTGTTTTTATCAAAACAATGACAACCAAATCTATAAAGAATATTATCAATTTTGATTTTCAAAAAATCAAAATAAAATCATTTAATATTTATCCTATAAATTATCAAAGATGATTCATTAAAAACAATTTTCAAAGTTTTCAACTTTTGAAAATATTATCTCATTAAATTAAAATTTAATTAATCAAATTAATTAAATATTAATTTTCATAATATAATAAATAGATACATTATCTATTGATAATATATTAGGACAACTTTTGTCATAAATTCCAAATAAGAATTATATGAAATATTTAGAGTGTAAAATAATTCATAATTATTTTATATAATTCACAACTATTTTTCTTCGCAATTATTATTGTTCGAACATTGATAGAAGACGGCGAGTGGACCGATGGACCTATAATTCTATGCTCCAATAATTCCGTCGATTAATTATAAACTCTTTTATTAATCAAACGAAATTATTAATTCTGAAATAACTCCGCTAAATACCAAGAATTGCACTCTCAGAATTATAGAATTAATTACTCAAAGTATCTGTCCATTGATATAGTCATTGCCTATGCAATGATCCTCCATAACACATTCGTAAAGGAGTTAGGTATAAAATATTCGTTAACCTCTTCAATTACATTTTTATCATTGACTTCCATTAGTTCTCAAGTGAACAATTAATTCATAACTTTTATGAATTTGCGTGCTAATCATTCAGGTCCTGAACTAACAAACAAGTGAATCTTATGAACAGATTTCATTGTATCAGGTTAGCATTCCCAGCTATTCATTCAACTCATTCCCAAAATACAAGGTTTACGAAATGTAATAAATACAAAGCCATACCGAGTAAATTAAAGAATAAATTAATATGATATAGGAGTCTGCTAAATACAATGAATTAAGATCATCACATATATGACCATCATTATGATAAAATTGATATTCTTTATTTAACGGAAATTATTAGAACTTTTTAATTTTATCTGGTCATATCCAATATAATCTTATTATACAAGATACATTCATTTTTATGTCTCTATATAATATAGTCTGGATAGAACTATATCATTCATAATGGAATGAACTGTATTTATGACTTTGGATTTGAAGATTCTCAACTTCAAATCATAGTCATGGATAAATTTTGATTATTAATCTTTAAATTTTATCCATACATATATGTATGTAATATTTTACATATACATATGTGTTCAATTTAAAGCTACATAAATAATCACGGAATTTTCATGAATTTTATAAAGCAAATCAAAATACATACATGGAATAAAATCGAATCATAAATTTATTAATCAATCATGTTTCGAACACATTTGCTTGTCGGGCATAAAAATCCCAACAAACTCCCACTTGCCCTAAAACAAATGAGACATGTCTCTAATCCCCAATCCTTCTAGATGCCCCTCAAAACTCTTTGCAAGCAGCGTCTTGGTAAAAAGATCGGCTAGATTCTCTGCAGATAAAATCTTCAGAACAGCCACGTCTCCGCGTTGCATAATGTCCCTAATCACATGATATATCATCTCAATATGTTTTGATCTCTTGTGGCTTCTTGGTTCTTTGGAATTAGCCACTGCACCACTATTATCACAATAAAGTGGCAATGGCTTGTCCATATCTGGAACCACTTCGAGATCAGTAAAGAATTTTTGGAGCCAAGCCGCTTCTTTGGCAGCTTCACAAGCAGCCACATATTCGGCTTCCATAGTTGAATCAGCAACACATGATTGTTTGCCGCTTCTCCAAACTATAGCTCCCCCACCAAGAGTAAATACTGATCCAGATATCAACTTTCGATCATCTGTATCTGATTGAAAATCAGAATCAGTATATCCAATCGGAATCAAATCCCTGCCAGAATAAACAAGCATATAATTTCTCGTTCTCCGTAGATACTTGAGAATATGCTTAACTACTACCTCTTCAATCAGGTTGGGTTGCCAAGCATGGAACACCTCGGGTCGATTTCCACAATGCTTAAATGAACCCAAATCCAGCACTTCTTCTTTAGGTCGGGTCGGCATACCAACCTACTTCATCATCACCACACTCAGTCATTGCATGAACCCCTCCGTATAATGGAGTCGAGTCCTTTTGTCAAATTTCGTTTATCTCTCTAAACCCTTAAGCCCTTATTATTCATTTTAATTAGGTAAAATACCAATTTTGTCTCTCTCTGATATTTGAATCTTTCCTCTCTAGTATTTGAATCTTTCTTACGGTAAAACCACCACCCAAACGAGTAAGTCCGAACAACTCATCTTTAATTCTGTTGTCTGAAAGAGGAAGAATAATTGCAATTAATTTTGACAGATGCAATTGCTTATTACATCCTTTAATAGATTTTTATTTTATTTGATTTCATTGTTGATTTTTTTTTAATATAATTGATATCTGCTGTTTCTGGGTTGCTCTGTTTCAGTATATATTTTTTTTGGGGGCTTTCATGCATGATTAAGTTAATTCAATAAACCACAAATAATTCAACTTTGATTTAGTGTGGTGTTATTCTTTTCTTTTTCTTTCCTTTTATTTTTAAAACATTAGAAATCATGGGATCAAATCACCCTACCCACGTTTAAGTAGAATAAATAAAATATCCAATTGTCTCAGATTTTTACAAAAAAATATATTATTTAGATTCAAATACAGGACCTGAAGACCAAATCTTAACTCATACAAAATCAAATCGCGCCTTACACATTTTTCTTTTTTCATTTTTTAGTTTCTAATAAAGTTGCGAGATTCTTGAATTTAATAAATTATTGAAATGCAAACATCGATAGCAGTGTAGTTTTTGCTTTCTCAAGGGCTCTCTATCTTCGAAGAATTTAAGTTAATAAATCTCGAAATTCTATAGCATTAAATTCATTAACTCAATCACCCTAAATAACCCAAAGGGAAATATAATATATATATTTATAAATATTTAGGTCGCTTGATTTATATGAGTGGATTTTTATTATCAAATATAATAATATCCATATAAATCCAGTCATCTAAACACCTGTAATTAAATTAGTATAATTTTTCACTATTTATAATATTTCTCCAACCCAAACGCGTTCAATGGATTTCCTTGAATGCTATTGAATTTAAAATTTTGAATTCACAAACACAAATGGTGGACTATTTACACTTTTGGCTAGCTGTTCAACTTTTGCACCGTGCTATATAACAATACTGTTACTTATATAAACTGGGGTACAATACGGGTACTGCAACATTATACATATGAAAATTAATACTGATCTTATGTGATTAATGGCTTTGTAAAATCTAGTTGTTATTAATTCACAACAAATTTCTCATTGAATTTTCTCATAATATATTCGCCATGTCGACTTTCTTCTTGATTTTACTCTTCTTTTCTTATTTTGTATTTGAATTTGATATCAACAGCAATTATCATAAAGTGATCATGGGACAGTTCACACCGATGATTATTTGGGCTTTAAAATTATGGTTGAACTTTGTTGACGTTGATTTTCGTTTAAGGGGTAGTTTCGGGATAATACTCCCATGATAATTCTCCTCCATCCGTGAATTTATTTGGTTATGGGAGACCAAAAGCAAATGTAGTAAAAGACTAAATAAACACAAAATCGACAAAGAGAGTTTACGTGGTTCGGCGGAGTAAATCCAGCCTACGTCCACGGGCACAAAGTGAGGTATCAAACCGAGCTCGGCCGAATTGTTTTCAATGAGGGCCTAAAGAAAATCGAGCTATTTGCTCTCTTTGTAGCGTTTCTTATAAGTAATGCTTAAATGAAATTTTTTCCAACCCTTACAAATGAGATCACACTCCCCTTATATACTAAGGAAAATACGACACTGTTCCACTGTTCTCATATCTCTATGACGTCAGCCACGTAAGTTATCGGCGATTTGACGGGCTCTCTGTCCCAACTGCCTCACCGAAAGCAAACCTGCCATCTGATTTCCTGTCACATCACGCCGTTTTATACACTGTCATACTTTATCATTAATGATGACAGCCTGTAAAGGTCTCTTGTTCGAAAGTACATGTCAGGGAGAAAAGTCAAACGGTCCTGATCACATGTTGGGCTTCATGAGCACGGCCAAGCCGTGCACCGAACTTTCCCAACTACTGCCGACCTGACCTAAAATATCTGAGCTCATCATCCCGATCCAGGAGGAAAAGTAGGATCGAGACGAGCTACCGGACTGAAGTGGTCGGTCTCAGCTCTAGTGTTGTCGGTCTCTGAGACTTGAATCATACTGTATCCTCTGGTCGGTCAGATCTGGGAAACCGGGTCCGAACACCATCCCTGGCTGGGGAGTAACCAATACCTTCTGAACATCCGTCCTTCCAAAAGGAGAAAATCCATTTTTGCCGTTGTCGTACTGCTCAAATACTTTGTCATAAAAACACCATCAACATCTGCCCCTAGTTCTCGGTTTCAATGAGTTGAGCGAGTTGGTACCGGGAACTACAAAGTTGGAGGTGTACTGATCAACCAGTTGTTGGTCGGTTCCAGGAGTCATAGAGAAAACTACCTCGGCTGCCAATCAGGTCGTCTATTGTCATCTCGTCATCCTCATGTACCCTGTCACCGAGTATTTTGACACATATTCATGGGGAAGATGCTCCGACCCCGTGCTGATGATGATCCATTCGGTGGGACGTAACCCGACCCCGAGCTAGCAGTACACATGGCCTCGGCTGGTGGAACAAATAGCCTCAGCGGAACAAATCCAGCCCCGAGCTGGTGGAACAGTTAGCCTCGGTGGAATGAATCCAGCCCGAGCTGGTGGAGCAGATAGCCTCGGCGGAACGAATTCAACCCCGAGCTGGTGGAACATATGAGACTTAATCGTGAGGGAAGAACTTCAACCTCCGAGGCTCCCCAGATTCCGGCGCAGGCATCCCTTTGCCGGACATCAGCAAAAACAAAAAGTGGACACAGGACGAGGTTAGTATACCAGAGGTGACTTAGCACATACTCCACACAGACCCAAAAAGATAACAACTCGGGTGCCCTGAGGCAGCGTCATGCCTGGTGCCTCCCAAAACACAATTCTGAACCTTACAATTCAGTGTCCCAGCTAGCTGGGCTACGGATCGGTGAGTGGCCAAAGACATGAGGGCAGAAACCTCCCCATGTTTGGCGGCTCTGTAGTCTGCAAACGCTATGAGGGCAGAAACCTCCTCATGCTGAAGCGGTTAGGCAGATAACTCACGGGGGAAGAAACCTCCCCGTATTCACCATCCTGGAGGTCGTACATGAGATCGGTTAGGCAGATAACTCACGGGGGAAAAAACCTCCCATTGTTCGTCATCCCGAGGTGGTACAGGAGCTCGGTTAGGCAGATAACTC